>ML809130.1:136449-169408 GCA_009831015.1 Picea engelmannii | reverse complement strand
AAATAAATCAAGTAAAAACTAATTCCTCATAGTCTCAATGACTACCTTACTGCCAAATATCATCACAGGTTTTTGAATACTCATATTTCTTATCATATGAATTTCTTTATCCTTGTTGTAATGGAGGAACTTTATTACTGAGCATCGGATGATTTGTGTAAGTTCTTGATCCCTGCAGTCCCTTGTTCTCCTTAAAGTCAGAATTTTCGATTAGTAACGAATTTTGGATTTCAAGGCTTGGTTTTCCGAGTTCCCTCTCTGTCGACTCTGCAAGGGTTCCTTTCTTGATTCTTTTTCCTTACATCCACTTCTTACCAATAGTTTTGATTCACAATTATTGCGCACCTTATAGACCATGCGTTGTAATGGATCAAGTCTTCATTGAGTTACACTTACCATTAAGGTCCTCAGTTTAAACTTCATAGTTCAAGTTTCTTCCCATTCTACTCTATCCTCATGTCAGTCACGCCAAGTTATGTGCAAATATCATTCTTGGTTAGAGATTACCTCCCTGTCTCTGTTTAGCACGATCATTGCACAAATTTGGTTATAAAAATTGAATCACTTGATATATGGAGTGATTACATTGATATCAATCACACTTGTTATTGAGTTTAGTTCATTGTTCCTCTGGCACATTAATGGCGTTGTTTGGGATTCCGTCTCAATCTTGCATAACTTTCTCTTCTATTAAATATGTGTTAAGTCGTGGCTGAAATTGTTATTGTAATTAATGCATATTGAATGATAGTGAGTGTTATTAAATATAATGTAACCTCAACAGGCTAACTATACATTGCCATCTGTCTTGGCCAACTGTACTTTCTATTTTTGTTTTGCTTGAGCCTATTTAGCTCAGCTATTACCCCTTTCTAGATATCTTCTTCATGTACTCATTTTGTACTCTTCTACTTTCATTCTAATATACTGTTTTATGTTCTATTCTTTCTCTCTGCATTTCTTTCTTCACAATTTATCATGGTATCAAAGCTTCAGTAGTAAGCCTCTTCACACAAGTTGGAGAGCAACATGATCCTCACAGAAAAGAGCTTACACGAATCATGAGAGAACACTTCACAGACTTTTCACAAAACTTGGAAAGTTGTCCAATCATACTCTCAAAATGTCGTCGTAGAGAGCTCGTCGACATCACAGAGTGTACTACGCTCGAAAGTTTCGAGGATCAAAAAAACGAGAAGGAAGCGGAGACTGCAGATGGAGAAACAGTAAAGTTTCTTGTACAATTTTCAAAATTCGTCAAAGATTCACGAAGAAAACCTTCAAAAGGCAGAAACGTTGAAGATTTCACGGATATTTGTTCAAATTTGTGAAGGATTGTTACAGAAAGAAGAGGCGTTTAAAGAATTGCAGGAATTCTCTCAAATCTGTCAAAGACTGTTGTAGAGAACAAACCTTTAAAGATCTCGTCAAATCTTTGTAAATCGGTGACATATCGGTCAATCTTTGCAAAATCCACAAAGAACACGTCGAAGGAGCAAAGAATAGCCATCACAGCTGTAAGATCCGACCTGCGAACAAATTCGAGGCAGAAATCCAGTTCATAAGGGACGAGGAGAGCACGGAAAAGGTGAAACAATTTCAGCTGTTAGATCTTTCACAGAGGACCGACAACCGTTGGATCAGCGAGAAAGTGCATGAGGTTTAGTCCTATGGAGTGCATAGGAGAAATTTTGACTTGCGAAGTCATGAAATCATCTGGACCTTCCATCAATGGACACATGGCAAGATCTCAACATTTCGATGACTCGCAAAGTGTAAAGGTGAGAAGACTTATGTGAGAATTCACAAATCACAAAATTTTGAGTCATTCTAGACCATTGGATCGAGAAAGATTGTGAGCCATCCATCTCAGAGGATAAGTGGCAGCAGATCCAAGCACCATCAACATTTCGGCATTTCGAAGTTCGGGATATCGGAGGTCTTGTTGATGAAAGGTCGGGACACTCCATGGCGAAAGCCCTGAAATCCCGAAAAGATCGGGAGATCGAGAAGACAAAGGTTATTAACATCGGGAAACAGGAAGTCTCGAAACCCAAAATCGTGCATTTAAGTCGTGAAACCTTGAAAGGGATTGCGGTCATATCAGGAGAGGTCATGTGGACCAGAGGTATAGCCCAAGGGGCTAACTGAAGTTAAATCCATTTAGGAAAATTGGCATTTTGGAGTTCGTGGTTTCAGAAACTCTGGGACAAGAGTTCTAAACTCACGAAATAACGAATTGTGAAATCCCGAAGCAATCTCGACCATCAGATCACTGGAAGAGTTGGACCATTGAATTGTCCAAAGGTGAAATTTCGACATTTCGCATACCAGGAGTCCGAAGGACCCAGGATCGTCGCAACAAAACTACCGAATTTCCGAAACGTGAAATCCTGAAAAGGCGTTAGCACCAACATATTTCGGATTTTGGCAAATTGAGAGACAAAGAACCGATGAAGGCATCAAGACTCCCTGATTCGCGAAAATCCAGCAGCGCTTTAACATTTAGGTGCGTGGTCACATTGAACGGAGACTAAGGGCCAATTCAAGGCCGATAAGCTCTCTTCGGCAATCGACAATCGACATTTCAACAATCGGAAGTTGGAAAGACAAGAGATCGGAGGACTCGTATAATGAAGTTCTGAAGTCAAAATCACGAAGCCAAAACTCACGAAGTCGAAACTTGCGAAATCTCAAATCGCCGAGTTCCGAAATCACTGCAAGAAAGCAACATACCTGGTTTTACGCGTGGGAAACAGGTAAATAAGATTTTTTTTTTTCTGTTTTGTTAAATTCTTTAAATATGGCGTTGTCTAGCAATTTAGGACCAACTCAGGGTCTGATTCTTCTTGGAAAGAACTATGAGTTCTAGTCTCTTCAGATGAGATCATTCTTGCAAGCACAAGAGTGTTGGGATCCAGTGGATCATGGATATGTGGAATCGGATCTAGCAGACCTTGCCGCCATGACGAACCAGTAGAAAATTACTCAAGCAACTCAGAGAAACAAAGAAAATAAAGCTAAATTTTGGATTCAAAATTCTGTGGATGACTCGATTTTTTCAAAAATCACAGGCGCTAGTACTTCAAAACAGGCCTAGGACATCCTTAAATCTTCCTATCAAGGAAATGACAGGGTCAAAATAGTTAAACTGTAGACCCTGAGGACGCAATTCGAGACTCTAAGGATGACAGAGTCTGAAAGTGTGGATCAGTTCATGACCAGAGTCCTGGGAATCATGAACCAGATTAGAATGACTGGCGAAGCCATCACTGATCAACGCATTGTTGAGAAAGTCCTCAAAAGTTTAACCAAGAATTTTGAAATGGTTGTAACAACAATCCTTGAATCCAAGGATCTGTCAAGTTTTTCAACAGATGAATTAATTGGTTCTCTGGTGACACATAAGACCAGACTGTATCTCATAGATGAGTCAATCTCCAATGCTTTCAAAACTCAATTTTTCTTCAGCAGAGGGAGAGGCAGAGAAAGAAGCATAGGTCACCAAGGAAGAGGGAACAATCAAAGTAACCCTCCCTCCAGTGGAGGTAACAAACAACAGTATCTGAATCAAAATTTCCAAGGTCAAGGACAACAACAACAAAATCAACATCAGAATTTCCAGCCTCAAAGAGGTAGAGGGAGAAGATCAAGTGACAAAACAAGCATACAATGTTATTACTACAAAAAGTATGGGCACTATGAATATGAATGCAGAAAGAAGCAAGAAGATTAGATCTCAGGCAGAGCACATGTGTCAAATCATATGGGAGAAACCTCAGGAGGTATGTTTCTCTCATGCCACAAGACTGAAGAACAACCTAAAGATCTCTGGTTGCTGGACAGTGTATGCAATAATCACATGACAGGTAACAAAGAATTACTTTCATGCATTGATTCTTCAATCTCATCTGATATTACACTTGGAAATGATTACTTAGTCAAAGTTCAAGGAAAAGGAACTGTTCCTATTCTTACTAAACAGAATGTCAAGAAAGACATAAACAATGTCTATCATGTTCCAGATCTGAAACATAATTTGCTAAGTGTAGGACAACTCATTGAACATGGCTATAAGGTACTTTTTGAGGGAGCATATTGCAAAATATATGACAAAAACCCCAACAGAAAATTGATTTCTAAAATCCATATGACTCCGAATAGGATGTTTCCCCTTACCCTCAGAACTGCAAATCTGATTCAACCATATGCACAAAGTGCATCAACCCTGAATGAAACTATGGTTTGGCATACAAGATTTGGACATCTACCCTTTCAGAGTCTAAGTCTTCTTCAGAAGAACTCCATGGTCAAAGGTCTTCCTATATTTAAAGAGMAAATTACCCCATGTGAGTCATGCATACTTGGAAAACATAAGAGAACTAGTTTTCCATAGTCTTCCAATCAAGCCAAACAACATCTTGAACTTGTTCACACTGACCTATGTGGACCAATGCAAATAGAGTCCATAGGTGGTAGCTTTTATTTTCTAACGTTTATTGATGATTTCAGTAGAAAAATATGGATCTATTTTCTCAGACATAAGTCTGAACCTTTTGCAAAATTCAAAAAATTCAAGGCAGAAGCTGAAAAACAGAGTGGAAAATATATCAAAGAAGTCAGGTTAGATGGAGGAGGAGAATAAAACTCTAGAGAATTTGCAAATTTCTGCAAATCTCAAGGCATTATCATGCAAACAACATAATGGAGTGGCTGAAAGGAAAAATTAGACAATAATGAATATGGAAAGAACACTTCTCAAAGAGAAAAATTTGTCCAATATTTTTTTGGCTGAAGCAGTAGCATGCTCAGTTGATCTCTTGAATAGATATCCAACCACAAGTCTAAAGATGAAAGTCCCCCAAGAAGCATGGAGTGGGACAAAACTCAATGTTGTGCATCTAAGGACATTCAGATGCATAACATACGCTCACATACCTTCCAAATTAAGGAAGAAATTGGATGACAGAAGTGAGAAATGTATATTCACTGGATATAGTGAAACATCTAAAGCTTACAGGCTTTACAATCCAATATCTAAGAAATTAATTCTCAACAGAGATGTAAAATTTCTGGAAAATCAATTCTGGAATGATTCATAAAATCAACAAATGGACAGTCAAAATACTTTGTTTCCCAGTGCTGAAAACATAGAAAATTCAGGACAACAAGTACCTCAAACTGTTCTTCCAAGATTGCAGGTACAAAGACAACCTGAACACTCACAGGATAACTCAACTTCTAGCAGAGACTCATCCTATGAAATTCGAAATCAGAGAACTCGAAGTTTGAGAGAAATCCATCAGCAGTTGGATGACTTTGAACAACACAACCTTTTTGCTTTAATGTCATGCCAACCTACATCTTTTAAGGAAGCAACTAAGGAGCCACATTGGGTTCAAGCCATGAACCAAGAAATTGACTCCATTGAGAAGAACAAGACATGGGATCTTGTTGATTTTCCCAGTCACAAAAAAAGTATTGGTGTCAAGTGGGTTTACAAAACTAAACTCAATGAAAAAGGGCAGATTGAAAAACACAAGGCAAGACTTGTTGCCAAAGGATTCTCACAACAACCAGGTATTGGTTATGGTGAAATTTTTTCTCCAGTAGCAATATTAGACACTGTAAGGACTCTATTGGCCATAACAGCCCAACACAAATGGAAAGTATACCAGATGTATGTCAAGTTAGCATTCCTGAATGGTTTTTTAGAAGAAGAAGTTTATGTCGATCAACCACCTGGATTTGAATTCCAAGAGCACCCAACCAAAGTGTATCGGTTGAAGAAAGCCTTGTATGGCTTAAAGCAAGCTCCAAGAGCTTGGTACAACAGAATTGACATTTATTTGATCAAAAGTGGTTTCAGCAGAAGCCAAAATGAGCCAACTCTTTGCACCAAAACAGATCAGCACGGTAAAATTTTGGTTGTATGTTTATATGTTGATGACATGATCTATACTGGAAATCTTGAGTTAAAAAATTTTAAACATGCCATGCAATCTGAGTTTGAGATGACAGATCTTGGGATAATGAAATATTTTTTAGGGATTGAGGTTAATCAATCAACCAAAGGCATTTTTGTTTGTCAGCAAAAGTATGTAGCAGACATCATCAAAAGATTTCGCATGGAAGGATGCAATCCAAAAGAAACCCCTATACCCCTAGGCACAAAATTGAGCAAGAAAGATGAAGGCCCTATAGTGGACCCTACTCTGTACAAAATCTTAGTAGGCAGTTTGTTGTATCTTACAGAAACTAGGCCTGACATTATGTATGTAGCCAACCTTGTTTCCAGATTCATGGAATCCCCCAAAGATTCTCATTGGAAAATGGCGAAACGAATTTTGAGATATGTTGCAGGAACTCTCAATTTTGGCTTATGGTACATTAAATCTGATAGTAATCAACTTTCTAGTTACACAGACAGTGATTTTGCAGGCAGCCTAGATGACAAGAAAAACACATCTAGACATGATTTTCACCTGGGCACGCACCTGATCTCATGGGCATCAAAGAAGAAACCAATTGTCTCAATATCTTCTACAGAAGCAGAGTATGTCACTACTACCTCAGCTTCCTGTCAAGCTGTGTGGCTGAGAAGAATATTGCAAGATATCCTATTTTTTGTGACAATGCTTCAACAATTGCTTTATCTAAAAATCATGTGTTTCACAAGAAAAGCAAACACATTGACACTCATTTTCATTTCATACGCGAGCTAGCCAATAATGGTGATATTGCACTACAATTATGTGGTTCTCGAGATCAGCTTGCTGATATCTTTACAAAGCTACTAGGAAAATTGGTTTTTGATTTTCAGAGACAACACTTAGGCATAATCAGTGCTGATGTTTGTAACTGGTGAGTTTAAGAGGGAGTATTAAATATAATGTAACCTCAACAGGATGACTGTACACTGCCAGCTGTCCTGGCCAGCTGTACTTTCTATTTTTGTTTTACTTGAGCCTATTTAGCTCAGCTATTTCCCCTTTCTAGATATCTTCTTCATGTACTCGTTTTGTACTCTTCTACTTACATTCTAATATACTATTTTTTGTTCTATTCTTTCTCTCTGCATTTCTTGCTTCATAATTTATCAAGTGTTGGTTATCTTTAGTTTTGGTTGAATCATATCGTGCACAAAACCGTTCATCTGTTTAAATTCCTCATCGTATAGAAACAGATTGTTATTTTCCCAAGGATTTACATATGCTCACGTAAATCCCTCTTGTAGTTGGAATATAAGAGATATTCTGATTGTGTGTTTATTATACTCTTTTGTGGTTCATTTGGATGTGTTATAACCGAATAGTTCCAACCGATTACCAACTCAGAAGTTTTTATGACCTTAAATACTATCTTATAGTTCCTTTTGAAATATGATATAAATTTGTTATGGATTTTATTCCTTAATGGATAACAAACTCCACTCTATAATCCCTAATGCTATGGATGCCTTCCATGGACAAATTATTGTTGTATATGGATGTAATTATTAGGTCACGCTTTAATTGATTTAGTCATAGATTTCAAAATAAAAATTAGGCAAAGATTTATTAAGATTTTGTTTTCATTCTCGAAAGGATAAAAATTTGTTTATCCAAATTGCCAGCCTTGTTGATGAGTGGCCAATAATTTTGTGATAGTCAAAGGTAGAGTGAATACAGATTGTTATTTTAGTATTTTAATAAACTAAGGAGCTATTGAACGTTTTATATCTAATGCTACACTTAAAAGAATTAAGGTGAAGGTAGTCGAACAATATGAGTTTAGACATGTGGAAATGACATATGGTGCCAAGCAAAAGGTTGGAGGAAATGCTAAGGTTTGTAACATTAACTTGGGTGACTTCGTGACAAGTGTAAACCTGTATGTTACAATCTTGGGATATTATGATATAGTGATCAGAATGGATTGGTTAGAATTACACAATGCGATACTTAACTACAAGACGAAATGGATAAGTTTAACAGATGATTTGGGACAGAGTAAAGTAATTGTAGGAAGAAACCAGGGAGTGTCGTTGAGGTTTATTTCTTCCTTAAAGTTACAGAAAATTATGTGCAAGGGGTGTAAGCTATACGCCATCTTAGCGCTTAATGAAAAGGGGGACACAAAAGGATTATAAAATATTCCTATAGTATCGGAGTTTGTCGATCTATTTCCTGAGGAATTACAAGGTTTTCTGTTAGAAAGAGAATTGGAGTTTACCATAGATGTGAAACCTAGAACTGAACCTATTGCAAGGACTCCATATCGAATGTCGACACTAGAATTGCAGGAGTTGAAAATGAAATTGAAGGGGTTGTTATACTTTGGACTTATACGTCCAAGTGTGTCATCGTGGGGTGTGCCAATTATTTTTGTGAGGAAGAAGGATGGATCGTGGAGGCTTTGCATTGAGTATCGTCAATTGAAAAAAACTACGATCAATAACCAATATTTGTTGCCAAGCATTGACGATTTGTTTGATCAGATGAAGGGAGAAACTATGTTTTCAAATATTGACTTGAGATCGATATATCATCAGTTACGGATTAAGGAGGAAGATATCCCTAAGATCACATTTAAGATGATAGTAGGACACTATGAGTTCATTGTTTTACAGTTTGCACTGACTAATTCCCTGGGCATATTCATGAGTTTGATGAATGGGGTATTCTTCAAATACTTGGAAAAGTTTGCACATGTATTTATCGATGACATATTGATTTATTCTCAAAGAAAGAAGAGACAGACACAAACTTGAGGTTAGTTTATAGTGTCTAAGGGAAAACAAGTTGCACGGGAAACTGTTGAAATGTTCATTTTACTAGACTAAGATTCATTACTTGGGACATATCATATCTTGGGAAGGTATCGTTGTGGATCCCGGGAAAGTATATTCTATTATGGAATGGCTAGAATCGTTGAACATACAAGAAGTATGTAGCTTCATGAGGTTAGTAGGTTATTATCGACGCTTCATCGAAGGTTTTTCGAAGATAGCAAATCCAATTATGGAATTGCAGAAGAAAAATAAGAAATTCATATGGACAGAGAAATGCATGGAAGTATTTCAAAAGCTTAAGGAGTTTTTAACGATAGCATCGATACTGAAGGTTCCTGACATGGACAAATAATTCTTGGTATGCACGGATTCATCCAAGGAAGGTCTAGGCAGAGTTTTGATGCAATACGGTCGAGTGATTGCTTACAGTTCAAGGAAATTAAGAAGGCATGAAGAGAATTACGCAATGCATGATTTGGAGTTATTATCAATTGTATATGCCTTACGATTTTGGAGACATTATCTTATTGGACGAAAATTTGAATTAAAGACTGATCATTGTGGATTACAACATATTTTTACTCATAGTGACTTGAACACGTGACAAAGGCATTGGTCAAAACTACTTAGTGAATACGATTTCAAGATTACTTACATTAAATAAATGGTGATCATAGTAGAAGATGCGTTGAGTCGAAGACCATGTATGTTCTAAGTAATACCTCTTAAGACGAATCTTCGAGATAAGATTCTATCATTACAGATAGACGATGACTGGTACAAAGAAGTTAAGGATAATATCGGACAAGATACCATGATGGTACCAAGGTATGAAGTTTATTCAATTGACAGGGATAAATTATTGAGGTATAATGACATAATTTATGTACCACCTAACGATGAATTAATTTTTTTTATTTTAAGCGAAGCTCATCGAGAAACATGAATGGCTCATCCTGGAGTCACAAAGATGAGACATACCTTAAGCGTTTATTCTTTTGGAAAGGAATGAAAGTGGATATAGTTAATTATGTGGCGATATGTCTAGAATGTCAGCAAGTGAAGGCTGAGCATAGACATCCAGTGGGATTTTTACAACCACGCATGATTCCTGAATCGAAGTGGGAAGTCATTTATATGGATTTTATTGTTTTATTTCCACTGATGGAAAGGAGGCATGATTCAAATTTTGTGGTCGTTGACACTCTGACGAAGAGTGCACACTTTATTCCAGTGTGTATGACGTATCAGGCATCATACATAGCTAGAGTTGTTTTTAGCAAGATAGTGAGGTTGCATGGTGTACCAAGAAAGATCATATCCGATCAAGGATAGATATTTACTGGATTATTTTGGACTAGTTTCCAAGAGGCTTTGGGAACATAATTGAATTTTAGCACAACATATCACCCAGAGACAGATGGAAAAACTGAAATAACGAATCAAATCTTAGAGGATATGATTCAGATGTAAGTGATGGATCAATAGAAGAGTTGGGAAGAATTCATGTCATTGGTAGAGTTTGCATACAACAACAGTTATCAAAGTACGATAAAAATGGCACCGTTTGAGTTTCTTTACGAACAACCGTGTCAGACGCCTCTGATTTGGGATCGACTAGAGGATGGAGTTATGGTGGGACCGGAAGTGATCCGAGAAATGGAAGAACAAATGCAATCGATAAAACTAAGGATTAAAGAAGCACAAGATTGGCAAAAGAGTTATGTTGATGCACACCACATTGACTGCAGTTATGAGGTTGGCGACTAAGTTTTCTTGCGGGTAAAACCACATAAGAGTTCGATCAAGTTTGGAAAGGGTGATAAACTCTCTCTTAGGTTTGTGGGACCTTTCGAAGTTGTGGAAAGGAAAGGACCCATGGATTACCGACTATCCTTGATTGATTCTTTGAGGCGTATGCATGATGTATTTCATGTATCTCTTTTGTGACATTATATTTTAGATTCGTCACATGTTATTTATATAAGTTCTTTGCAGGTCTCATATGAGGGTGCTCTCATGGTGGAACCAATCTGCATACTGGACCATCGCACTCGATAGCTACGACATTGAATAGTCGATCAGGTGAAGGTCCAGTGGGACAGTTATAGCCCACATTCTGCTACATGGGAGGACACATCTGACATGCATCAACAATTTCCTTATTTGTTTGTTATATTAGATATATGGATTGGTATCTGTTATAACCCTAAATTGCACCATATATGCATACCTGGCATCAGGCCTTCTTACTTGCCATTTTTTCCAAGCCATCACTGAAAGCTCTTCTTAAAAAACACTATTTTTGAATATGTATGTGCCCTACACCACTACTTCTCGCATGTGTACGCTAGCAGCACCATTACAGTCTGCGTATAACCACAAAAGTTGTAAAAAATAAAAAGTTTCAAGGAGATACAGGCTTTTGGGTAGTTTCCCAACCAATTGACTGCCCATAGCCCGTCACCCAACCAAATAACTATCTTTTTGACATATAAAAGAAGGTGTTGGGGTATCATTCATAAGATAAGAATAAGAACAGTGAAACTCTACCCATTTCACTTTCCCCCCTTGCCCCAAGAATTTGCAGCCACATTGTGAGCTTTGAGCCAAAATTCCCTATTCTAGCCTTTTTCCTCCATTGCAAGCCTATGTCATTTCCACAGAGAGAATTGTGAGAGGAGAAGGATACGTGGAAGAAGAAGTTAGATCTTGGTAAAGAGGAGCTCGGACCAGGTTCTAGGAGCAGTCGTCGATCTCATTGTAAGTAACTTTGTGAGATTAATAAAAATGAATACTTTTTCTGTCCCAGATATGATGTGTTCAATCTTTATGTTTGATTTATATTTTGTTATGACATCTAACCTACTAATTCATATATAATATGCATGTTCGTAGTTCTTTGTTTGTCTATTTATGATTGCAGTTTTGCCTTGGGAGGAGACTTGTAGTCAAAGAGAAACTGAACACAAAAGGATCGACACCAGATGCAGAGTTTAAGGTAGAGTTACCGAATCTTTTAACCTTGTGTTTTATGCATGAATGTGGGGTGTATTTGGGGTATTTGTTAAAAAGAAGGAGACTTTAGACAGTTAGCTATGCCTACATGTTGAACCCTAGTGTAGTCCATAGGGGGGTTTTCCCGCTATAGCAGAATCGATGACCATACTCGAGAAGCCTCTAGGGTTTTTAGGGGATATCGTTTTGGGTATTTTAATTGGTTTGATTGACTTTTTTGAGTTTCTGTAAGTTTCTAAGTCTTTAAAGGATTCTTGTCTTCCATACTAGTATTCCCTGCCTTATCATCCTTGACTGTTAGTTTTCTTTTGGAGAAGTTACAGAGGTGTACGCGGCCTGGAGTGGGTCTGCACGCGTACATACACACCCTACATTTAGACAGCCCGCGTACATACACAGGCTGTTTAAGTGTCAGTAGTGTGCCTGTGTCAAGAAATTTTTTCTGGAAAAAGAGGCAGTCAACCTCTTCCCTGATTGAAGTCATAATTATCAAGGGTTTCTTGATATAGTACTGGTATCTATAGTTACAGTCTGTATCTTGGATTTGACGTCAGTTTATCTTATCTTTATCAAGATTTCTTGTGTTTTCCTGGTTGGGGTTTTTAGACGAGTTTGTGAGTCTTTTCTGATCAGTCTCTTGGGTATTGTCAATGACTCCCTGCGATCCGAAGTGGGTCAAAAATTTGTTTCTTGGTCTTGTCTTGTCTTCATTTTTCCCTTTTGCCTGCTTTGAAGAAAAATAAAATAATTTATTTCAAGTTTCTTGTTTGAAGCATAAAAACAAAAAAAAATATTTCATCTTTTCTTAGTTTGGTTAAGTAGTTAGGTTAGTTGTTTTACTTATCAGGAAAAAAGACGTATTTTCTTAAGTTCTTTACTGGATGCTTAGGAAATTAAGTAGCTCGTAGTCAACTGAAATCTTGTTTTAGGTTTTTCTTTTCAAAGATCTTAGAAAAAGTAGTTACAAAAAGTTGGTTAAAGAGCTTAAGTTTACAAATCTTTATTTGTCAAAAAAGAAGTAGTTTTTCTTTCAGTTTATTTTTATGCTCTTCTCTTTCGTCTCTTAAAATACACCACTGGTTTCATTTCTATTCCTTTGAATTAAGAAAATCCACTTAAAATTAATGCTTAATTAAAATTTATTAGACTTTATGTTTGTAGGGTCCATCAATTAGTCTAGCCTAGAGCCTTGATTTAGGTTGGAGAGAAAACTCTTCAAGGCTATAAAACAAATATATGAGTCTGTGATAGGGAGTGCAAAAATTCCAGTAAATGTGAAATTTATCCGGGACCCCCCTTTAACACAAGGGTTAAACACGAGGTCATGTGCAGAAAGGTAGCATATATAACCCCTCCAAATCCGGACCAAACATAGTGGGGAACACATATAGAGGACTTGTCTTGGGATTCTGTTGATCTCATTTTCCATGGAGCTTCGTGGGTCTCGAATCTGTTCGCGGTCCTCAGTCATCTTCTGGAACACTTGCTTTCGATACCCTCAATAGGTTTTGGGCTTGATACCCTACTCATTGCAGTCCACCCGACTATCGAATGTATCCACTTGGTGATTGTTCCTGCACTGGCAACCTAGTTACCTTTATTCTAGTAACTTACACAGGTGACTGTGGGGGTATACCGCGGTACCTAGGGAAGACATTGGGCCATGATTTGCAGAGTATACCCAAAGGGTGCTTCCATATTCGAGTTTCACTTGCACTAGTAAGTTTCTCTAGTGTTGGCTGGTGTAACTATTCTTCCAACTAGCTAGTGGTTTGATTGTTTTATCTCATAGGAACTCTTTCTAGTGTGTTCTAGTTTTCAATGTTAGTAAAATCCCTAGTGTGTCGTTGATATTCTCACAAAGTGGAAGTTCAATAGCTTTGTTGGTCGCGAAGGCTTATGGGCTTACCGCCACTGGGCCACAAGAAAATGCACCCAAGCTATCCCCGAGAGAATATACGAATTCAGAGGAACCAACCATTTCTAACCATGGAGCAAAAGCTCTCGGTATATATAACTCTCCGATCACTGATCTGTCAGCACCTATTTTGATACAAATTGTCCCTCCAAGGGTAACTCATCATGAGCGTCAAATAGTTTTACAAGCAGCGATGGAAGCAAACGTTGCTACTTCATATGGGAGTCCTCATACTCCCTCTACAACTACCACTACAGGGGGCGTTCTGCCTCCTAATCCACCTTCGTCGGTCTAGAACACCATGGTCTTGGCCACCTCTACTTCGGGAAGTGGTCGGATTCCTTATATGGAAACGATCACTTCTCCGTTCACCCAGAATGCAACAAGCCCTCTGTTTTCATACAATATGCCTGCCTTTGATACAAACTTTTTCCTCTCCTACTCCACTTTACAGACCTTGGGTATAGGGGCAGGGAGCTCTAATTCTCCTCTGCAAGGATCCATGGGGGGCACCTCATCTTTCCCTTATGACGAGGGTCATATACCTCTGTTGTACCCCTCGCTAGGTGATGCTCCCCAACAGACTGTCTGGCCGAACACGAACTACAGCTTGTTCGGAGCAGGTAGTCAAGGACTTTCTTCCAACACCATGCTGATGGGTTCATTGTCATTCTCTTTGTTCGACGTGTTTGGTAATAATGAATTCTCATCAGTTGTCATCTTGGCTGGGAGAAAACCTGGTTACAGACAAAAAAATCCTATGCAGGGTATTATTCCTACACAGGGGGAAAACACAGGAGTTCCCTCCTCACAGGTACTCTGGAATCCATGGCAGGGATTAGTTCCCTTGTCAGGGAAGCTGACTAGGGGCAACCCCTTCCATAGCCAATGGAACCCCGGGCAAGGATAAACACCTATGCCCATCGGATCGACATGGGGTAACCCTTTCCAGAATCCTTGGAACACAACGCAAACCCATCCCTTAATGTCGAATTAAGGGAGTCAGTCGATGACGTCTCAACAAGCACAGAATCCATACGTTGGCCACGACCATGGTATTTACCAGAACCCTGGTCAACGACCTAACTTTTCCTAGCAACCCAGTGCCAGCCAAAATCCAGGTTCCCTTTTCCCTATATATAATCAACAACCCAAGCTACCTTTTCTGGAAACATTGCATTTTCCAAACTTGTCAAGATTGTTAAACTACCTAATTTGTCACGATTTGCGTTGGCCTCCAATGCCCACCAAGTTTCCCTCGAACATTCCAAAGTTTGAACGTAAGCCTAACGAATATCTAGGTGATCATGTGACCACCTTTCACCTATGGTGCTCATCCAACTCGTTGAGAGATGACTCCATCCAGTTGCATCTGTTTCAATGCACTCTTATCGGGAATGCCGCAAAATGGTACATCGAGCTTGACCGCTCTAGATACTCTACTTTTGGCGAATTGACAATGGTTTTTCTAAACCATTTTCAATTACCTGTGAGATACGACATCGACACAAAATCACTGGCCAACTTTGAGCAAACAAAGGTTGATCATATCTCGGATCACATACATTAATGGTGGCATCGGAAGAGTTTGATAAAAGTACTAGTCCCACCAAATTTTCTACTGGAATGGTTTCTTAAGTCTTTGGTACCTAAGTTATCCAAAGACATTGCAATGTTAGGAGTGTTTTCCAAGGAAGAGGCGATACTAAGAGCTCAACAACTTGAACTAATATACTCTCAATCTATTTTACTTTATGATGTTTTTCTAGACGTGTCACGGTCTATTCTTGACAAGACGAAACACAATTCTAGACCACATGCCGATGGTATTGTTGGTTCAACACAAACGAAGCTCGTTGATCAACTATCAAATAAATTGCATAAATTGTCAATACAATAGATAACGACCATTCAGACCCCTGGTTCGTCTTCTCCCCTACTCAAATGTTGAATGTACACAGTGTGCAATCGACGAACCCGAAGGCCACCCAACATCCTAACGGAAAGAAGGGTAAGGGGGATAAGAAACCCACCAAAAATGCTGGTAGGGGAAACAAAGAAAATAAGAAGTCATAGTATCTATGTAACCTTTGCACGGAAGACCACTTGAATCACTTGTGCCCTTGGCTAGAGGAGGCCCAAAATTTCTTGGCGCAACAACAACCTGCTGTGTTAACTAACCCATTTCCACATGGGAAAAATTTAACTCAAGCCTCTGCGAATGCGGATGGGGGCAGTCAGGTACCCCCTTCATCGTCTAGTAATCCCTTGACGTCAAATTTTTACATGTTGAAAGGTGATGCCCACATAGCGACTAGGACACACGATTATGGAATGCCAAACACTTATGAGAAGGGTAAAGAAGTCGAAAACCCATATGTTCCTCTCCAGATTGAGAAGATGTTGGGAGAAACAATGACATGCATCCTAAAAGGGGCTTTCAAGAAATATTCACACAATCCAAATACGAGGGCCACCCAGAAAAACTCTGTGGTGGAGGATTTGTCACAAACCCCTTGCGCAATGTCTACTTTGGAGGTCCTCTAGAGATGCCCTTCACAGAGAAAGGCTATGTTAGCAACCTTATGATCCGCTGGGACCTGTAATCTGGGAACGATCATGCTTGATACGACCGACTTAAAACCCTGTCTCCCCTACCACGTGGCGTTTTAAATAGTAGTGGATTACACCACAAAACATTTTACATGGAATATCTTTCGCATGGTGGTTGATGAGGGTGCCTAGACATGCGTGATGTCATTGACGTGTTGGAAGGCCATTGGCCAATCCATTTTTCTCTCTGTCAAATACTCTTCTTACCACTTTCGACAGTCTTCCGTTCCGACCACATGGAATCATCCCTTCTTTCCCTATGCAGTTAGGGGGGAAGATCGTGTGCGTCGAAGTTGAAGTGGTCGATGTGCCTGTCAACTAAAATATCTTAATAGGAAGGAGTTGGACTTACTCTATGCATGCAGTGGTTGCCACAGTTTTCCGGGTCTTTTTGTTTGCACATGAGGGTCGGATCGTGTCCATTGATTAACTGTCTTTCTCCCATCTTGACCCTTCATCAGGGGCATCCAAGGTCCTGATGATTGATAACCCTCAGCCCGACGTCGTCAACGTAGGGGTTTGTTTGTGCCCACCTTTGATGGGTACTTTCGATTACCCACCTCCTTTCGACAATGTCAAGTTCATATTGACTGTCCCTGACTAGCCTAAAGCTGAAATATTTCACATGTCGTCTTTCCGTATGAATTACTTTAACGATCTGTGGACTCTTCCTTCCCCATCGACCATGATGGAAGGGACAGGGCACGATGTTGTTATCACTCCAAAAGTCACCGTAGACTGTAATCATATGATCTTGGTAACATCAAAAGATTTGCAAATGTAAAAGTGTTTTAAAGGGTCAAATGGACAAAGACTCAAAATGCTAATGTTCCAACTTAGAAAACAGGGCTATCATGCACCAACAATCGAGGTCTTGACTAACTTCAATTAGTAAGTGAGAAAAAGTATGAACAGAGGGAAGAATTTAGTGAGAGGAATGTAGAGGTTGTTGTAAACATCAGGTTTGCAGCCAACCTAAGGAAGAAAAAGTCTTAACACAAGATTTTCTTGAGTTCAGAACTTAAGGATACTAAAGAAATATCATGATAATATAATAATCAAACATACATCATAATATCACCACAACCATTCATGTGAATCATTCAAATCATGAAAACTTTAGTATCAGAAGAAAATAAGTTGGAATAAGAAGCTAATTTCTATTAACCAAAGATGTCTCAAATCAAATACATAACCAGTTCATATTAATTTGATCAAAACATTACAATTCAGGAGCTTCAACTCAACCATTCGAACCCCCTTTCTTAAATGGGAACATGGATTTATAATAGAAAGGAAAGGAAACAACTGGAGGTGTGAGCTGGCCCTTCCCCCCATCGAATTCTTCAACAAAAGATATTAATCAAACACCTAGGCTAACAACTATTAACAAACTGCTACAAAAAGGGAAAATGTTGGCCACTCATCCAACCAACATCGAACTAACTTGATCTTTTGCTGTTGCACATCTCCATATGTGCCAAGTGTCTTTTAATGCTTGTAACTGTCATCATGCTATCAACTGTTATCTTCGTCTATCTTCCAAATCATCATCCATTCACTAAGATGATTATTCGGGCCCCCCTATATTCCTGGTACCTGTAGGTAGCGCCACTCTAATGTGTCTCTATGCAAGAATCTGTCTCTGCTAGAAATTAGGTAGCGCTTGCCAGAAATTAGGTAGTGCACTGTGAAATTCACAACAACTGTCGTTACAGTGCCCAGGAGATTAGGTAGCGCTCGTGGAATTCATAGTGCCCAGGAGATTGGGTAGTGCCCGTTGAATTCACAACACCCAGGAGATTGGGTAGTGCCCGTTGAATTCACAACACCCAGGAGATTGGGTAGCACCCGTGTAGCTCTTCTCAGGAGATTTGGTAGTGCCTGTGTAGCTCTTCTCAAGAGATTTGGTAGCACCTGTGTATCTCTTCTACACATCCATGCCTAAAAACGGTGGAATAGGCGAGAATTTTGGGATCATCATTGTATACATCGTAGCTATATTTATCTCTTCGACACCTGCATAATCACTTGGCACCTGGAAGCTTGCATTGTTGGCTTAATTTATGGCTTGACTTTGAGTTGAATGTGCAACTAGCATGTAGGATGGTATGACATGTAAACATGACTCAAAATTGGCATATGTGATATAGCTTAGGTTTAAGGGAATTTAGAAGTAAGACACTTAAGCGCACACGCCCTTTTTGATTTTGTTTTATTTCATAAATATATATAATAAACATAATTCATAAACTACAAAATAGTTTAGAAAAACATCGTATATATATATTTAATAAAAACATTGTTTTTTATAATATTTTTTTATTTTTTATGACAAACTTATCATAAAGATTTGACAGACTTCAATAGGGATTTCTAACCATTTATTTGTAGGTAAAGAGGATGAAGCCAAAGGATTTCTGGGAAAAAGTAATCAACAGGAGCTTGATGAAGAATCTGAAGGTTAAGACATTGTCCAAAGGACTTAAGAAAACGATGAATCAAGTAGAGAGTGATGAAAACCACTCTCAAAATACCATTTTATTTTGGTCGCTAACATATGGCTCCAACTGAGGATGGAGACCTCCCTGCGAGGCTCCAAGAACCTAGTAGTTCCCGTCACCTTATCTGTTGGGCTATGGAGTCATCTGGCATGTGAAACTAGTCTCTGAAAAACTCTCAAGACCTGTCGTTATTCACACAAGATAACTGATATTTCTTGCTGCAAACTTGAAGAAAATAAATCCTCGGGCAACGAGCTTATTTCCTACCCTACTCTACTCTAACCAGCTTTGCAATTTGGTTAGCTAAATGTTGACTTCCATAACAACCATTCAAGCAATTTTAAAATAGAAGAAACCTTGTCTCTGTCACTCATCAACAACTAATGTTTGAAATGTAACAACAATGATAAGAATTCATTCAAGACATCATACTCACCCGGAAATGTTGATGAGTTTAAAAAATATGAAATCTTCAAGGTCTTTGAAATGTAGAATTCCATGAAGGTTTCCATCGGATCTTTGAAGCCAAGATCAGAAAAATGTTGATCCACGGAGAAATCTTTCTCAACCATGAATGTTACTCTAGTAGAAGAATGATCATCTTCTTGTTCTTTTGAGATGAACTTGTGATCATCAAAAACTACAATTTTCTCATTAGAATAGTGCTCAGAAGATGATGATAGACCGGTTTTTAAATGACAAGGATTATGATCAGCTAAAAACATGCAATTGCCTATAGAGTCATCAATTACCATAGGCTCAATCTGGTTTGCAAATTGATCATAAAATTCTGACTCATACCTGTTTCTAGAGTACTCAACAAATAATGAAGAATTCTGACCTGAAACTAAAATAAGCTCACATGCTTGCCTCTGTTCCAAATCTGCTTCAAACTCGTTACCTTCTTGCTCAAATTCTGGACCATACTCACAATTCACTTGTTTATGTGTTTGCAGATTTTCAGAGTGAACCCGCTCTCTGATCCTCTTTGCATATATCGTGGGGGTAGTTTGTTTCTCATACACATGGTTTTTATTAATGTAGGGTTTTCCATTTGTTGGTGATGGATAAGAGACTAGATTTATATGAAAATCCCTTTCAACACCTCCATAGAATTTACAAGGATCAGGATCCTTATCATCATATATAAGAATAGTGCTAAGAGATTCCAAACAAATCATAGAAAAATTATGTTCATTACCATCACTGCTATTTCCATCAAAAATAGGTTGTCCATAACAAACCTTTGACTCTTGACATTCTGAATGTCTTGTTTTAGGATGCTCTCTAAAAACAAAGTATTCACTACCAAAGTGTTTGTCAACAACAAGTTGCTCTTGCTCAATGTTTGAGACAGTGACTTCCCTAGAGGAAAGGTTATCAAAGATACATGATTCGAGGACCAAATCATCCACTATCTTCTCTTCATATGGACAACAAATAAAATCTGCCTCATGTTCAGAGTTGACATGATGTTGACTTTGAATCCTGTCAAAATATCGGAGGTTCTCCTCCACTTCCTCAACATCCATGAATAAATATGATAACGATATAGATTTTCTTTCCTTAAGATACAAAACAAGGTCAAAGTATTGAGACACTATGTAATACACCATGGCAGCAGTCTCAGAAGGTTTAATTTCCAGGGGCAGGCTGCAATACAAGCTATACAACCTTTAATTAAAAGCATATAGAACTTCATTTTTTCCTCTTCTCAAAGTAGTGAATTCATTTAGGTATTGATCAAATGACTTTATCTCTCCCCGGTATTTTAAAAATATATCATATAGTTCATCTCATGAACCAATGGAAGCAACTTCCATATTCTTTAACCACAAGGCAACATCTCCAATCAAAGATTTAGAGAAAAGCCTCATGATAATATCTTCATCCAAGATTTTCAGATTATCGATGAAATCTTGAAAGGCTGAAAGATGCTCTTCTCCTGTAGTGTTATATTTTCCAGAAAAAGTGGGTAGGTAGTCTACAAATTCGGGAGGGTAAGGATGAAGAAATGATGGCATCTTTAGAGGTCCAAACATCTTTCCCCTAACCTTAAACTGGAAGTCAGTGGGTTGTTGAACAATAGAAGGTTGTTGGTAAAGGTGAGAGGAGTTGGAAACCTGAACTGAATCGGTTTTTTTATTTGCAAAAGGAAAATAATCATTTGGTGCATATTGAATTTCAACAGGTTGGTTATTAATAGTAGAGGGAATGGTAGAAGGTAATAAATCAACTTTGAAATCTGGAGAGGGGAGATAATCGTAAGGTTCAGACTGATTGAATAATTGTTTATGAAGCTCATCTTCTTCACGTGTTTGAAGTCGATGGATATCCTTAACATCAATGCCATGGGAAGGGGGTAAATATACTTGTTTGAAAAAGGAATATGCAAGAGATGGTTGGTGGCTCTTAGAGTATACAAAGAAGATTATGATTCTCCTAATGTGTGCAGGGAAATTTAAAAAAGAATGAAAGATAAAGAGCCCAAGTTCCATAAAGAAATTCAGAACTTGATACCTGAACTTGCCTCTGCCTTTCATTTTTGTCCAAGCTTGTTCCCACAGTGGAGTCTTCCAACACGTTCGCCTTCATGCAGTTTCCAGGTAGATGATTACAGTCAATTTTATGTATCCCTCTCTTGTCTACCATCAAGAGTTGGATCTATGTCATTCTTCCCAAGGAAATCTTCAATCTGCTCAAATCCATCCCCGACAACGGCGCCATTTATGTTATCACTCCAAAAGTCACCCTATATTGTAATCAGGTGAGCTTATTAACATCAAAAGATTTGTAAATGTAAAAGTGTTTTAAAGGGTCAAATGGACAAAGACTCAAAATGATAATGTTCCAACTCAGAAAACCGGGCTAACATGCACCAGCAATGGAGGTCTTGACTGACTTCAATCAGTAAGTGAGAAAAAGTATGAACAGAGGGTAGACTTCAGTGAGAGGAATGTAGAGGTTGCTGTAAACATCAGGTCTGCAGTTAACCTAAGGAAGAAAAAGTCTTAACACAAGATATTCTTGAGTTCATAACTTAAGGATACTAAAGAAATATTATGATAATATAATAATCAAACATACATCATAATATCACCACAACCATTCATGTGAATCATTCAAATCATGAACACTTTAGTATTAGAAGTAAATAAGCTAGAATAAGAAGTTGATTTCTATTAACCAAAGATGTCTCAAATCAAATACATAACCAGTTCACAATAATTTGATCAAAACATTACAATTCGGGAGCTTCAACTCAACCATTCGAACCACCTTTCCTAAATTGGAACATGGATTTATAATAGAAAGGAAAGGAAGTAGTTGGAGGTGTGAGATGGCCCTTCCCCCCATTGGATTCTCCAACAACAACTATTAATCAAACACCTAGGCTAACAACTATTAACAAACTTCTACAAAAAGGGAAAATGTTGACCACTCATCCAACCAACATCGAACTAACTTGATCTTTTGCTGTTGTGCATCTCCATATACACCAAGTGTCTTTTAATGCTTGTAACTGTCATCATGCTATTAGTTGTTATCTCTGTTTATCTTCCACATCATCAACCATTCACTAAGATGATAATTCGGCCCCCCCTATATTCCCGGTACCTGTAGGTAGCGCCACTCTAATGCGTCTCTGTGCAAGAATCCGTCTCTGCTAGAAATTAGGTAGTGCCTGCCAAAAATTAGGTAGCGCACTGTGAAATTCGCAGCGCTCATCGTTACAACGCCTAGGAGATTGGGTAGCGCATGTGGAATTCACAACACCCATGAGATTGGGTAGCGCCCGTGGAATTCACAATGCCCAGGAGATTGGGTAGCGCCCGTGTAGCTCTTCTCAGGAGATTTGGTAGTGCCTGTGTGGCTCTTCTCAGGAGATTTGGTAGTGCTTGTGTAGCTCTTCTTCACATCCATGCCTGAAAACAGTGGAATAGGCGAGAATTTTGGGATCATCATTATATACATCGTAGCTACATTTAGCTCTTCGACACCTATATAATCACTTGGCACCTGGCAGCTTGCATTGTTGGCTTAATTTATGGATTGACTTTGAGTTGAATGCACAACTAGCATGTAGGATTGTATGACATGTAAACATGACTCAGCATTGGCATATGTGATATAGCTTAGGTTTAAGGGAATTTAGAAGTAAGACACTTAAGCGCACACACCCTTTTTTATTTTGTTTTACTTCATAAATATATATAATAAACATAATTCATAAACTACAAAATAGTTTAGAAAATAGTGTATATATATATATATTTAATAAAAACATTGTTTTTTATAATATTTTTTTTTTTATGACAAATTTATCATAAAGATTTGACAGACTTCAATAAGGATTTCTAACCAATTATTTGTAGGTCAAGAGGATGAAGCTAAAGGATTTATGGGCAAAAGTGATCAACGGGAGCTTGATGAAGAATCTGAAGGTTAAGACACTGGCCAAAGGACTTAAGAAAATGATGAATCAAGTAGAGAGTGATGAAAACCACTCTCAAATACCATTTTTATTTTGGTCACTAAAACATGGCATGGTCGTGCCCTTGTCCGTGGAAGAAGTTGCGTACTCCATTGTCCAGCAAGCTTCGGTCGACCCCAATCTAACTACCGCACATGAGTTAGATCCAGTTCTAGATCCTATTTGGGATCAAGGTTTCCCCGCCACTACCGATTCCTTAGACTTGGACTTGCCCTCTGACGAGGAAATTATAGAGGCATTGATTGGTCTGGACAGACCCTGGGACGATATCCATCATAGATCATATTTTCTCTCGGAGTTAGGAAGAATTGAGGTAGATGAATTCGTGTTGACTATGACTGGAGATAGGTCTTTCCCTATCAATCCTTTGGCTACACACATAGTTTATGCTGAAGGTAATATGGAAACCATCGCTAAAATGATACCTATTGACATCTTCAGAACCCCTGGTGTCATGGAGAATGTCTCCGTCAAAGAGGATTGATCCCCTGGGGAGACTAAGATCTATACATATTTATTTAAAGAATTATGCGATGTTTTTTCCTGGTATTGAGGAAATGCCAGGCATAGATCCAAGAATTGTCGAACATGAGATTACAATGTATCCTGAAGCCAAGCTAGTCCAGAAGAATCTTTGTCCAGATAATCCTCGAAAAGAAGAAGCTATTAAGGCTGAAGTAGAGAAACCTCTCAAAGCTAGTTTCATCTACCCCGTTCAATTGACTCAATGGGTGTCAAATCTCGTTTTGGTCAACAAAAAGCAGGGTATATTCGTGTATGTACGAACTTTCGTGATTTGAACAAGGCTTGTCTAAAGGATAATTTCCCCACCCCATTTATTGACCATATTGTCGATGAATGCGCAAGATGCAAGGCATTTTATTTCATGGATGGTTTTTCTGGATACAATCAGGTACAGATTAAGCCTGAAGACCACCATAAAACAACGTTTATCTATCCATGGGGTACATTTGCCTATCGAAAGATGCCTTTTGGCCTAAAGAATGTTGGAGCCACCTTTCAGCGGGCCATGTCTTTTTCTTTCCACGATCTCAAGCACATAGTCAAGGCTTATCTCAATGATTTAACATCACGATCTTGTAAGAGAGCTGATCATCCCACGCAGCTCCGACTTATCTTTGAGAGATGTCGCTACTATCAGATTCACTTGAATCCAAACAAACAGAGTTTCTACGTGATAGCGGGTTGTCTTTTAGGTTTCATAGTTTCGAAAATAAGGATCATGGTTGATCCTCTAAAATTTGAGGTGGTAGTTCAATTTCCTCCCCCGTGCACAGTCCCTCAGCTTCAAAATTTACAGGGAAAATCCAACTTTCTTCGGCGTTTTATCACAAACTATGCTGAGATCACTAAAGGGTTCATGCATTTACTGAAGAAGGGCGTTCCTTTACATTGGGACAAAGATTCTCAGTGCTCTTTCAAAGCGTTGAAATGTGCCCTCACATCCGCTCCTCTGCTTCGGCCACCTAACTATAATAAAGATTTCTTATTGTACTTGGCTGCTGTAGAGTCAACTATCGGTATGGTCTTGGTTCAAGAAGACGATCTACTTGAAGAACATGTCATTTATTATCTGAGATGAGGCCTGGTTGGACCAGAACTCAACTACTCCCATGTTGAAAAGATTGTGTTGGTAGAAGTACATGATGTCTAGCAGTTCCATCATTATATCCTATTTCACAAGACCACTACCATTGACGTTGTGAACCGTTTCAATAGGTGTTCACACGACGAATAATCAACAAAAATATCAGTAGATGGATAGTTATCCTCCAGGAATTTGACTTGGATTTTTTTTCTCCGAAATCTAAAAAGTTGTTGGTCTTTTCAGAACTTCCGTTCGAGTAAGGTGATATTACGCCCGAAGAATCAACGATTAAAGCATATCTTTTTCTGATTTCATCTTCAGACCCCTGGTATGGAGATATACTTGTCTATATCTAGACTTTGAAGTGCCCCTCCTTTGTTTCTCACGATGAGCGTCGACGTATATGCCATCAGGAAAAAAACTATCTCATACTTGAAGACACTTTGTATCATCAAGGTGTAGATTGTATCATTCGTTGGTGTCTCACTCATGAAGAAGTGAAACTCGTTCTTAACGACTATCACACTGGAGCATGTGCTGGTCATTTTTCTGGGTTGGAAACAACCCAAAAGATTCTATGAGCCAGTTAATTTTGGTCGACGTTAATCAAAGATTGCATTGAATCGGTCAAGAAGTGCCACCCGTGTCAGATATTCTCTCGGAAGATGAGGGCACACCCCACTCCCATGTTTCCTGTCATTATATTTGGTCCCTTCACCAAGTGGGGGATTGATTATTCTACATGTCAGCCCCCTCTAGCCAAGGGGCACCCTTACATCATCGTAGCAGTAGACTACTTCACAAAGTGGGTTGAAGCTATGCCAATGTTCAAAGATGATGGTGAAACAACAACTCTCTTTATTTTTAACCAGATAGTAGCAAGGTTCGACATCCCAAGGGAGATTGTCATTGACCATGGCAGTCACTTTCAGAACAAAATGATGTCTGAGTTAACATCAAAGCTTGGGTTGAGGCTAGAGAATTCATCACCCTACTAGCCACAAGCGAATGGTTAGGTGGAAGATGTGAATAAGTCCCTCAAGACCATTCTACAACGAACGATCAATTCAGCCAAGTCAAATTGGCATTTGATGTTGTACTCAACATTGTGGGCCTACCGAACGTCTGTAAAAACTTCAACCGGTTTCTCACCTTTTCAACTCGTTTACGTGTTGGAAGTAGTCTTGCCTATAGAGTGCTAGATCCCATCTCTTAAATTGGCAGTACAGTTATTTCGAGAAACTTCACCACTTGAGGAACACTTATTATATCTTGAGAAACTCAATGAGAAACATCGTGATGCAGCCTTGGCTAATGAGGCTCACAAAAAAACATTCAAGTGTCAGTATGATCGGTCCGTTCATCCTCAGATTTTCTCCGAAGGTGACCTCGTCCTGGTCTATGACCAAGATAAGGTTCCCCTGGGGGCAGGCAAGTTCAAACCCATGTGGTTCGTACCTTTCATTGCGAAGGAGGTATTAAAGAAGGGCGCTTATCGTCTGGTTGAATTTGAGGGGAAAGATTTGGCAGAGCCTAGGAATGGGCTCTACCTCAAGAAGTATTACTCATAGGTCGGACAACTTGGATGACTTTTTGTACATATGTATAGTTCTTATACAATTAGTTTTTGTCCTTTTGTTTTATGGATGTGCAGTTTTTGATGTCATATTTTTCACTGTGGCAGATGTCAAGTGAATCAGAGGTGTTCATTGGGTTCGCGGATGGCACTAGATAACACACTTAGAGGCTTGCTTCCACAGCTTGGGTGGTTTTCACACCTCAGGGCCAATTGTTATCTTCTGGAGGTATTTGTTTAGGTGACGCCACAAACAATGTTGTCAAATACAACGCGGTAATAGAGTTGATTTGTGACACTTTGTCGCATGGTATCTCTCATCTCCGTGTCTATTTAGATGAACAACTAGTTGTGTCCCAGTTAAATGGGGTTTATCGCGTTTATGATCCTACTCTACACCGACGGTTTCTTAGGGTATGTCTCTTAGAATGACACTTTGATTACATTACGTATATCCATGTTCCTAGGAGATTGAATCAAATCACAAATACTCTAGCTAATCATGTATTAGATTGGCATATTGCACACACGTAAAAAAAACACACACATACACATGTAAATACATTTGTAAATAAATGTAATCCATAAGAAATAAAAATATGTAAATACACATATATATATATCGAAAGTATCGAAGTACATAGGTGGGTCCAAGCGCATCAAAAATACATATCCAGTATATGTCACAAGGCTTATGCCCTCAAAAATATACAAAAAGTTCCCTCAGCACGTAAGTAGTCCGTCCTAAGCTAAGGGTGGGGCATGTTGGCCCTTCCATAATGAACTACGACGTTTGCCAAACGTCGGAAGAGTTGGACCCAGGTCTGTGGCACCCCAACTACGTGAGGTTGCATCGATGGTGGGATATCCTCAATCTCTGCCATAGGGACTGCGCGAGTGAGCACGGCGAGGTTCTGCTCCAACCGTCTCAAAACTCTCTCAGCCTCTCCAGCTAGAAGTCCCCTTTCTACTGCTGCTACTGCTTTTGGTTCGACGACTGTGGCTAGTACTACCTCTGGTTGAGGATGTCGCCTGGTCCTCGAGAAGTATGTTGGACGCACTGGTCCCACATCTGTACATAAATAGATACATAGTTGTCAGATACTCTGTCTCCCATAAAAATGATATATTTGAAAAGAAACTAAAAATGAAATAACTTTTAAAATCAAACGCACCTATCTCTCCTCGCTCTTCTCTGGGAGGTACAGACATATCAAGATCCCTGGAGAAGTTTTTCCCGACATAAGGGTAGTCCTCTATAGCCAAAATTTGCTGAGACCTCCAATCAAATAAATTATCGTCAAAGGCCTCAACGGTCCTCCCTCCCCCTTGTCACAAAAATAACCCCACCCATATGCACACTACTGAGAAGGAGTCCACGTGCCCCCATACTGTCTCTCATGGAATAAGACTAGGTTTTCTCTCGAAGAAAAAAGAGCATAGAACAGTCCCAAACCCAAATTTTTTGTTGTTCCACCCACGACACTCTGTGAGTTGTCTCTTCATACATTCTAGCATGGTTGTGCCCCAGTTGAACACTCATGCATTTAAGCACTGTATTGCACAATGCATGTGTTCTCGGGAGGCCTAATGTAAGGCCGCGGATCTAGTGATCCACTCAATGAGTAAAACTATCACTTGCAGTGATAGGTTGGTAATCTTGTGGATTAACACTTGAGAACCGACTTTATCTGTGCCAAATTGCAGTGTATCCCGATCAACTCGGCTATGTTGTGAGGCCCAGGAGGAAAAGCATGAAGGTTGATTGGTTCCCCTCTCCTTGAGAGACCAGTCAAAAAATAAATATCCTCAGTTGTTGGAGTCAATGACTACCTCTCGAGCATAAATGCCTCAGTGACAGGGTGTTAGTAATCTACCAAGGCATTCAACAACCTGGGTTGTGCCCTCATGAATGGACACTGGAATAATTTCCACAACCAACATTTTTTTAATGCAGTGACAACAACAGGGTCTTCTACGACCAAATAATCAATGTACTCATGCTCCCTCTCTCTCCAATGAACATACATCCTGTCAATAACAAGTTCAAAGGAGAGTTAATTCTTGTATTTTTAAAATTTTCTCCATGTCTTTGAGGGTGTACACGGGATGTATTAGGCACAATCACATATGAACGTGGGAAAATTGTTTTCTACCCATTGGCATATGCGGTCTATCCTTGGACAGTCCATGTACACGTAGGGTCGCCCCCTTTTAAGAGTGCACGCCCCCAAAAAAACTAAAACTAATGCAAAAGGAAAGTATGGAAATGCAAGAGGAGCTAGTTTGTACTTACTTGGTCCAAGCGGAAGTTTGTTTCATCCACTGAAACTCCCAGAATCAACTCTTTTAGAAAATGGGTGTTTTTGGCTTCTTGGTCAATTCTCAATTCACAATGGTGATAATGAGCTGCCAACTTCTATTTATAGACTTTTTTTGCCCTTTTTGTCATTTTTTCGACCCTTTTGTCATTTTTTTTGGTTTGAAAACCATTTAGCCTGGTCCTTGAGTTTCTTATTGGATGTTATGATACACTTCACTTTTGGTTTGGATAATTTTTTGGGAGATGGGTAACTTTTTAAAGGTCCTTTGGTAAAATGTTGTTTTTCCAACTTTGTGCATTTAAGTTAAGATTCCACCTCTACTTTTTGCATCTCATTGTCTTTTCCTCTTTTCCATAGGATCGATCCCATCGAATTGTGACACAGAACCGTCATTGCTACTTTAGAAGTGTCATCGTTTGGTGGTAGAGCCTACCTATACATGGATTCCCTAGGTAGATCCTTTATTCATTTGGTGTCCATGCCACCCTCAATGGCTTTAGGTTCGAGAGTCCTTGTTAATCTTGTTCTGATTACGAGATTGAGCCTCATATGTTTGATATGTTATCACTCTTGACCTCACCCTTGAGACTCCCAGAAAATGAGTCTTCTTTTAAGCCATTTTCAGACTCTTTAAACATGAAAATATTGTCGAGCGATCTTGTTGTCCTTCACGCTCGCCAAACTAAAATTTAAAGGCACATTTGTCTGGTGATATTTTACCTCTTTTTCGGTCTGGATGGTCAATTTTACGAACAAAGGTATGCTCTAGGAAATTCGTTTCGCTAGAAGAGTATTCTCAGGTATAAGTTTAACCCTTTTTTGGGCCCGAGGGACTAAATTTACAAAAAAGGAACCCCCACGGAGTCCATAGTTAAGCTCTTTTCATACTCGCTAAAATTGAAAATATTTTCAAGTGACCTTGTTCCTTCACACTCGTTAAAATGGTCCAGAAAAATATTCCCTACAGATTCCATAGTTAAGCTCTTTTCAGACTCTTTAAAATTGAAAAGACTGTCGAGTGACGTTGTTCTTTCACACTCGTTAATTGGTTTAGAAAAACATCTACTGGCATGAGTTTACACCTTTTTTTGGCCTGTAGAATAACGAGGAAAAAAGTACACCTTGGGAGATTCGTCTCGCCGAGAGAGTTCTCCTAAGTAAATTTTACTTTTTCGGGCTAAGGAGACTAAATCTAGAAAAAGACAGTGAGTCCATAGTTAAGCTCTTTTTAGACTCCTTAAAATTGAAAATATTGTCGAGTGATATTGTCTTTGCCACACTCGTTAAAATGGTTTGGAATAGACGTCTTTTCGGTGCTATTTTACCCCTTTTTCGAACCGACTAGACTACCTTCAAAAAAGGTACCCCAACAAAGTCTTCTTTTGTGTTTTTTCAAACTCTCTAAAAATGAAAAACCACTGAGCTTACCTTCTCTAGGCTCGTTAAAATTACATTGAAGGATGTTATCATTGTGTCCTATTAATCTTATTTGCATCCCTACGTTTTTGGCCTAATTTCGGCTCCATGTGGCTCTCAATTGAACCTTTGAAGCATGCCTTATACGCAAGCCTTGTAGCACTTTGCCTCTGCGTTTTGACACCTTGACCCATGGAGGAATTTTCCCGAGTGTCCTTTCCCCGCACATGTCTCTTTGCTTTGAGCATTAGTGTGTTACTTAAGCTTGGAACTAGTATGCTTGCGACACTCGTTCCTCCTTTGTAACGTAGCATTCTTTTATTCTTTTTCAAGCTTTCCAAAATTATTGAAAAAGACAAAAAAATCACATATACCCCAAAAAGAGGATGGGAAAAGTATTTTCTTTTTTATGGCAGCACAATGAGTCACCCTTGGACAAAGCACATCCTTCCATTTGTTCATCAAGCTCTGGGATTTAATATGACCTTAGGAAGTTGTTCTCTCTACACAGAGTTGTGTCCTCCTCTATTTGGTTATTCTTCCAAACATATGGAGAGTTTGTGTTGCCTATTACATCGTGAACTTATGTCAATGCCATGCTGCTTGAGTCTCATCATTTGTCGTGCTATTGTCCAAGGTAATTTTCACCCAACTTGAGTTGGCCCTTCTGCAATTTTTCTTTTGACCTCATGCCCGTCCATCCCAAAAGTCCAATCAAGTTCTTGTTTGAAATCAATGAAGTTCTCTGCCTGATCATCGAGATCCTTTTGTCTGTTTCCCAATGAGTCGTCGAAGACCTATGGGTAGTGAAGTCATACACTACATTACACTCCTACTTTAGTTTTGAAGATCTTGAAGTTGTTTCTCAATCTCTGAAGACCTCATCTCCATCCATCAGGTGTCTTTGGATTCTTGAAGATGGATATTATACATGTGTATATTTGATTTTGAGATGTAGATCCGTTGTGTATTGCTCACGAATACACTTTATATAGTTATATGGCATGGATCTGCAGTGTATTTGATTGGCAACCATGATTTATTTCATCCTGAGCATGGGTATGCCCAACTTGGTGAGACAATTTTTATTTTGTAGATGGCACCTCCCGAACTCTTGTCCCAAGCTCACTTGCTTCATACGTTGGTGAAGATTTGTAATGTATTTCGGCCATCATATGCTCTTCTAACCTCACACATTAGAGGGCATCTATTATAGCCCTAAATTACACCACATATGCATACTTGGCATCAGGACTTCTTACTTTCCATTTTTTCCAAGCCATCACTGAAAACTCTTCTTAAAAAACACTATTTTTGAAGATGTACGTGCCCTGCATCACTACTGTTCACATGTGTATGTTAGTTGCACCATTACTTCCCGCGTGCGTACGCTAGCTACACTACTACAACCTGTGTATACTGTTAAGCCCTAATATTGGCTCATTACCCCTTAATTGGGGCATATTATATTAGTAATGTTATTTTATTTATGTCGGCTTTAGGCCATTGGTTGTAATTATACCTCCTAGTCTCCTATATATACCAAGGAGACATTTTCATTTTGAATCATCTTGTACTTGAACATTTAAGTGGGGTAAAAGAAGGTTTCCCCCTCGAAAAGGATTATTATCTGAAATTGTCTCTTTTTCAAGGCTTTGAGCACTTTTTCTCAGGTTTTTCTATGCTATATTGATATTTGGTTCTTAACATATGGTATCAGAGCTCAAGGTCTTGGGGTTTCACTGCTACATTTGAGACACCTTGGAATTTTCTCTATAAATTTTTTTCTACAATGTTCCAGAAGGAAAGGCTTGGTGGATATTTAGTAGATGGATCAAGGTACGTTGGGTTCAAAATTAAGCTCCTGAGGCCTTATACTTTCGGAGATATAACCTATACAAGATAGGGTTCTGGAATCATCTTGAATTGAGTCATTGCGGAATTTTCGCTATAAAAAAATTTCTGTAACGTTTCAGACCTTGAAATATGGAGGCTATTTACAGAAATTAGTAAGGTATTTGTGGTAAAAAGTTAACCTTTTGGGTCATCTTAAATTTGTAGATACACCCTGTGTAAGATAGGGTATCTGACTAGTCCTATTGACTAGTCTCAAGAAGGTGTTCCAGGTAAAACAATAATAACTTCTTCCTAGAGTATCCAATTTGAGTGGGACTAGTTTCATTAGATCGTGGACAATCTGTAGTATTTCTGGTGCGAGTTTCAGAATTTATATCAATTATTTTGTGCGGGGCACGCTATACAAGTGAGATCTCCTGGAAAGGCCAAAAATCAAAAAGTTGTGGGGAAGTTACCGTAAATTCCACCTGGCACATCCAATTTTGATCAGACCTGTGGCATTGTAGAGAAGAAATATCATAGAACTACATAAAAGAAATTTTCATACCCAGAAGGGATGAAACTTGAGAGATACAATAGAAGAAATATTGTCTAGCATAACCATCTCAAAATCAAGGTTCACAAGTAATACTTGGCCAACATGCCACCCAAAAAGGGAAATTCTACACCAAATAAGCCTCCAAAAAATCCTACTTGGACTCTTGATGAAGGTTAAGAAATGCGTAGGGACATAAATGAACTACAAAAGAAGATGGATTCAATGGAAGCTAAGTTGGATACTAAGATGGATGGTTTAAAAGGGGAGATCATGGAAGTATTGAAAAATTTCGTAACAGAGAAGACACTTGAAAGTGAA
>ML809130.1:79408-119177 GCA_009831015.1 Picea engelmannii | reverse complement strand
ATATAAATAGTCTTCCATCTGCATCTTCCATAACTGGTAGTTTTGGCCGTTAAATTTCTCGACCCTAAACTTTCCATCTTTCGACATTGCTCCCACTCGAACCAGGAACCCTCTTTTCCTGTGAGTTACCTTACGCTCTGATACCAGTTGTTAGAAAAACAGGACCGCAGAGCAATAAAATAAAACAAATGCAGAAAAAAAAACACAGAAGACACACAATACAAGAGAGACACAGATTTACGTGGTTCACCCAGTGTGGGATACGTCCACCAGAGAAATTGCCAGGTCCTTCCTTTATTATTATCCAGCAAATGAAGGGATGCAACCTACATCAAAACCCGTTGTAACTTCCTCTTCTTTCTCTCATAGTCTCCTCTCTCAGAATACAATATTCACCCTCCTCCATAGCCGCAATACATTTCCCTCATAAAAGAGGGTTTCCTTCTAGGGCAAAAAACCCTAACATAATCTCTACCGTTAGATCTGCGACCTTATAATGAACAGTCCAGATTTACAATGAAATTACAATATACTGTTATAAGGCAATTTTTGCTTCGGGGGCTTCGCCCCCGAACCCCCGCTGGGGGCCCGCTTGTCCCCAGACCCCGCAGAGGGGCTACCCCCCCTCTGCACTCCCCCGCGTGGAAGAGTGTACATACTTCTGGGGTGTAAATACTTCATGGGGTATAGACACGGCTGAAAGTAAAGGACCTCTGCATCAGGAAGATAATCAAGCTCCACAACCAACAGTTTAAAAAGGAATATATCCAAATGGTCAAACACATAAAAGGGGAAGATTTTGAATGATGTGTTGAGGCATTGGCTAGACCTTCCAACTCACCATGGTGGAAAACATGATATAGATATGTTGTATTATGGATTCAATGCAAGGATTCATTATGTAGATGTGGTCATGGATATTGACACATTGTTTTATTTATTGATAATGTTTGATTGCATAATATGAAAAGATTGGTGTGCTAGATAATGCATATATAGGGAATGGTAGTTTCATTCCATTTAATATGAATAATAGATGGAAGTGATTGAATCATTAGTAATATACAATTTTGAGGATCATTTTATGATCTATTGTAAATGTGCGGAAACATTATATTGTGCATGAGATACTCGCAATCTATTTAGCTAAATTAAAGTTGAGAAAATTGTAGGAAGAATGATATTGGATACAAAAATGGTGTAATCCCACAAGGAATACTGATACCTGCTGTTGAAAGAGCCAAACATTATGAGAAGGAATCTCATACTAGGAAATTTGAATTTCCTTATGAATAGATTTGAATTAATAAGTGAAATTATTATGAAGCTATCTCATTATGATTGTATGTGTGTGAAGAGGAAATAATGGGTATCGAAGCTGGAAATCTCAGGAATAAGGTTATTATTAGGGCACTGAAACTCTATGATTTCCCTCAGGTACAAATTTCCAATAAGACTATGGTAGTAAGTTGGTGCTCTCCTTGTGCAATAACACCTTGGAAACTGATGGATCACCCAAGGGACAATGTAGCAGAGAAGGGGATGCCTGAGCCTAGAGGGTGAGTATAGCAAGGAACATGAAAATTAATAATGCATATGACATGGTGGCTGAAATCATGAGAGTGTGTCAACAAAGAATGATGACATGAATTATTTCCCGTGGCATCTTTGTGAATCACATGATATCCATACAGATAATTATTTCCTTATGGTTACAAACTTAATTTTGAATAAATGATACCTTGTGGAGTTGAGGACTCCCGTGGAAAAGATAATTGTTATGTGACAATGGCTATAACATGTATGTTTTCATGGTGGTTGTATAGGAACAAATAAAGAATGAATACATGAATCAAGTACTTGGAAAGAAGGGTACCAGAAGGAAATGGAACTCAGGGACAAAGGCATGGAATGAGTAAAGTTCAAGTGGACTTGTTGCAAGTCAAAAGAAGCAAAGTGGAGTTGAAGGATGCAATGTAGGAGGCACATCTACAAGTATTTGAAGGTTTGGAGATTCCATTAACACAATAGGAGTTCATAGAGCCACAATTATCAAACTTCATGTATGACCTTGTGTTGAAGCCCTAGAGGGAAGTGGTATAGGCTAAGGGACTATGATGTAGAGAAGGGGGTATACTTCCTTGGGTTGTGTGGGTTGAGGGGAATGAGATCATTTGGTTGGAATTTTTGTGGGAATTGACAAATTATGAAATTTTTTGCAACTGGAGTTCCATGAACCACATCTCCAAGACTTCTTAGCTAGTCTACACTGGAGCCCTAGAGGGGAGTGGTACAACCTGAGGGACTGTAGAGTACATAAAGGGTGTAAACTTCCTTGGGTTGTGAAAAAATAAGGGGAATGAGATATTCTTGGTTGGAATTGATGCAAGAATTATAAAGAGAATCACTATGTATGGTTTTTATGCCCAAGGTGCCTAAGTATATATGTTTGGGCTACAGTTCCTGTGTTATTAGGCCAAAGAGTCTATATGTTGGTTAAATACTAGACAACCTAGCATTGCAATATGTATGTACACCTATATGGTGTTGTGGAATGAAGATAGTGAAAAAATAATGGGGAGGGGATGTAACATCCCTATTTTTAATCCCCAGAAATTATAATGTAATTGTGTAAATGCGATTTAGGCTAGTGAGCCAATGTGTTTTGGGACAGATAACCCATATGAATTGATATTTTCAAGAGATGAGATATGTATTTTGTACATTGAAAATAATTAATAAAAATAATAATCGTTGGCTACAATATGAGAGGTATCGTAATGATGAGGAACTATGATTCCATAAGAGAGGGAGATAAAGTGGGGTCCAAGGGGTTACCCATTGCTATTAATCTAAGCCATTTCATTATATTGTTTATCCCCTTAGAATTATCAAAAGAGATATTAAATTGATGATAGAGTGGTAGGTACAAAAAGTATTCTCACTTATTTATGTATCATGGGATGAGTACAACCACTTTTTGGGAAATGTGAGAGTCAATATTGCATGAGAAGAAAAGGAAATTCAAGTGTATTTTTGGGATAGTTTTTGACATGTTGATTTTGGGCAGCAAGAGAGGAGTTGGGTGTTAGGAAAAGAGCACCAACCATGTTGTTTTTTAGAACAACTATTAGAGTGTTTATTTCATGCAAAAATGGTGGGTTGTGTGCCTATAAAATGAGCTATGAGCTTGTGGTGCATTTTTCTGTTGAGGAAATGGTTCAATATCCTTGAGAAGGATACTATGAGCACTCCAAATTAAATTTGAGAGTTCATAGAGTCCCCAATTAATATATTTCCTAGCCAACCATGTACACTAGATCCCTAGAGGGAAGTGGGAAGGCTCGAGGGATTGTGTGACAGAGAAGGGGGATCCCATTCCTTGGGTTGTGCAAGTTGAGGGGAAGAGAGTTGGTGGATTGGAACCGTTGTTGAAGTAGAACCTGGGCTTTGGGCCACTAAATGTGGAGAGTGAACAACCAAGAGGGGCAAACATCCTTGTGGACTCATAGCCTCAGCTTAGGGGTGGTCTGTTGATGAGAGAAATGGAAAAAAAATGCATATGGCTAGGAGTAACATCCTTTGTATGTAGCCAACCGGTTCTTCACAAACATATAAGTGTTTTGTGTGATTTATTATGGTTAAATTCCATTGTGTAAATTTATACTTGAATGTTGTTGTGTTACTTGAATAGTTGCATTCACGTTTATATAAATGTTGTTTATTGCTTGAGTAATTTAGCATGTTGCGTGTTGTTTATTTTGTTATGTCAAAGAAAATATTTGAATGAGTTTATAATGCTAGGCCATTTCACACTTTGTTAGGAATTGGATACCTAATAGGCATCAATGCTTCATTCAATTTTGTATCATTATTGACCATTCTTGGCTTACCTATTATTTTTTTTGCATGCTTATTTACATAAAAGGTTGGGAAATCCCAAGGAATTGTACTTTTTTCAATCAACTTCCTTTCCAATAGTTCTTCTATTTCCTGCTCATAGTATCTTTGCTCTTCTGTAGACATCAAATTTACTGCAACTTTTTGAGGTTTTCCCTTGAAACCTTCTCTCTAAGGCAAGTCTACAAAAAACTGTTCTCTAAACCTAAATTCATTTGGTATTTTAAATGTACATTGGGATTTCAATTTAGAAACAATAGGGGGCAACACCTCTCCAGCATGAAGATAAACATTTTTTATAATTTTCTTGATTTTTCTAATTTTATTAATAGATGGATCTACTTTCTTAGGATGCAACACTTCATCATGAATTCTAACGATATACATATTTTTGTTGGAAACCTTTACTTGATTACCATATACTATTAGTTGGATACAAGTTTTTCCAATGGTAAATGGGAGATATCTATGAACAAAGTCTTGACTAAGAAAAATGTGAGCAACAATATTGTATTAAAATAAGTAACTAGGCAACTATGTCCATTTATCAATATAGGAAAATGGGGTGCATACCTATTTATCTTTAAAGCTTCTCTATTTATAGATCTTATGTTGATGTTTAATGGTTCCCAAAAGCATTTAGGAAGATGTTTTGTCTTTTCACAAGACATCATTGAACCAGTATCAATTTGAATATCTAATGAATAGTTTTCATATCCTTTTACTTTAATCTCAATAGGTATGGCTACTCTTTCTTTTACCCATTTTATCTCTAAGAAAATTGTTGGATTATCTTCACGTTATGGCATATCATTTTGTATCTCATTTTTATCTTCAACAACTTCATCAAATGCTCTTGTTAGTTCCTCATTAGAAGAGTGTTCATATTCTTTTCTGATCAACAACAATTGTTCTTTTTCTTTAGTAACTTCTACAACTAATTGTTTTAACTTCTTTTTCTTTAGATGAATTCTCTACTCAAGTATTTTGAATTCTTTCTTTCTTCTTAATTTTTTTTCCATGGCTTTGTATCATAATTCTAGTATCGATTTTCTCTCTAGGAAAAATTTGATGATAAGGAACTATGGGTTGGTAATTCTATGAATCAAATAGAGAAGAAGGTGTAGGTAGAAAGGGGTCTACTACATTTGCATGATAAATCTTTTTAATCCCTAGAAAAATCCCCATGTTAAGAATAAAACCCCTTATTAAGCTCTAGATGTTGAATTATTACATTTCTAGTGTTACATTTGTATATAGGCTAGAACCCTTCATTGTACCATTTCATTATAATCATACCAATTGTATCATATATATATACCTAGGAGACCTAGTCTCAGGATCATCTCATCTCATATTGTACATTGAATATAATCTAAAAGGAGGTTTCCCCCTCAAACTGAATTGTTATACATTTATTTTTTATCATTCTCAAGGTGTTGGTTCATAACATTTGATATTAGAGCTTTGATCCTAGGGTTTTGTTGCTTCAAGCGAGTCATCTTGGAATTTTTTCTATAACTTTTTTTATGGGAGACTTTAGATAGCTAAATTTGTAGGTTACTCGGGAGACATATCACAGTACGTCTGGTAAACATTTCAAGTTTTGGTTCATTATATTTTCTAAGATATAGCCTATGGAAGATAGGGTTTTTTACTCATAATGAAATCAATTTTAAACAAGTCATATAGGAAGTTTTGATATAAAATTGTTTTTAGGAAGTTTCAGGTAGTGAAATTTTGTGGTGAATGAGAAGACATAGTGATTTAACTTTGGTCCAAATTTCAATTTTTGGGTCTTTATAATTTCACAGATATATTCTTTGGAAGTTAGGGTTTGTGACTAGTCTCGAAATCAGTCTCAAACAAGTCATCTTCTTATTTTCTCTATAAACTTTTTCGGTAAAGTTTCAGACTCTAAAATTTTCAAAATCCTGAGAATACATAGCGAAATACATGTGATTTTTTTTTCATATTTTTAATCATTGTAATTTGTGAGATATATCTCGTGGAAGTTGGGGTTGTTTATTAATCCTAAAATTAGTCTTAAACAAGAAATTTTGGTATTTTTTTCTATAATGTTTTATTGGTGTTAAGAAATCATATTCGGTTATTATATGAAAAAATTTAGACTCAGAAGGGTTGAAAATTTATAGATATATCAAATGTCAGTCATCCAAACATACTCCAAAATTAGGGTTTGAAAGGTACATAACTTACAATTGGCATAATTTTTTTATTGGAAGATTTGTTTTTGGTGATTCAAAAACTTGTGATAAAGAGAAAATAGAGTAGTATTACTTTTATCCCACATGTCTCCAAAAAACATTTCAACACCAACTAAATCTCCAGAAATATAATCTAGAACTCATGAAGAAAATGAGGAGATGCATAACAAGCTATCCAAATTGGAGGACCAACTTAATGATTTGAGTGCTAGGTCAATAACAAGTGATGAGTTGGTAAACACACAAAGAAAAATTCAAGAGATGGAAAAGAATATGGAACAAATGGGAAATTAGATGAATGAAAGTAAGGAAGAAATACAAAAATACATAGAAACCATTCTCTTACAAAAGATCCCTAATACGGATATGGAGATCCAAGGAAATTATGAAAATAAGGAGAACAAGGTTGTTCAGACTCAATCATATATGGGGAGTATTTTTTCATATTTGGAGAGAAAAAAATACTAAATCTCATAATTATGATCATTTGTTTCTCCAGCGATATCTTGTCATGATTTGGTCGATATCATTACTCTACAAACCCTCCAGATACAAGGATACATCAAAATGAAAAAGGTAGCATTGTTGACTGATTATGGTAGTACCCATAACTTCATCAAGTACAAATTAGCAAAAGATCTCAATTGATTTGTATTTCCAACACAAGATTTTCATGTAATGATTGCATATGGAGGTACCATAAATTGTTCTGGGAAGTGCCATAGTATTAAGCTCAATATGGGGGAGTATTTATTAGATAGTCCCATGATTTCCTTCCAAATGGGTGTTGTTGATCTCATATTAGGGGTCCAATGGTTACAATCATTGGGAACAATGGCCCTCAATTTTCAAAATATTTTCATGATATTTTCCTCAAAAGGAAAGGAAATGGAGCTTAGAGGTATCCAAGGGAAACCCTCTAAGGTGATAATCTCTAATAGCATGAAAAAATTACTCAAAAAGGGACACCATGGTGTAATTGCACAATTATGCTCACTATATGTTTAAACATCTATATCCTCTACTCTAATGGATCTCCAAATACTTATCAACAACCATTCCAAGGTATTTGGAGAGATGCCTAAGGGTCTTCCACCTGCTCGATACATGACCATACTATTCATTTGTAACCAGGAAGTGTACCACCTAACATTATCCTTATAGGTATCCATATGCACTGAAGAGTGAGATTGAGCGTATGATCCAAGAAATATTAGAGGCGATCATCATTCAACCTGCCAAAGTTCTTTCTCTTCACTAGTAGTGATGGTTATGAGTAAGGATGGTTCATGGAGTATGTATCCAAATTATAGATAGCTTAATAAAATGACCATCAAAGATAAGTTTCATATTCCTTTCATTGATGAATTATTAGATGAATTGCATGGAGGAATTTTCTTTACTAAGTTGGATATCCATTCAGGATATCATCAAATCAAAATGAGGCAGGAGGACATTCCCAAAACAAACTTTAGAACACATGAAGGTCATTATGAATTTTAGGTTATGCCATTTGGACTTACTAATGCACCGTCAACATTTCCTGCCTCATTTTGATGTTTAAACATCTATATCCTCTACTCTAGTGGATCTCCAAATACTTATCAATAACCATTCCAAGGTATTTGGAGAGATGCCTAAGGTTCTTCCACCTACTTGATATCATGACCATACTATTCATTTGAAACTAGGAAGTGTACCACCTGACATCAGCCTTATAGGTATCCATATGCACAAAAGAGTGAGATTGAGCGTATGATCCAAGAAATATTAGAGGCGAGCATCATTCAACCTACCAAAGTTCTTTCTCTTCACCAGTTGTGATGGTTATGAATAAGGATGGTTCATGGAGTATGTATCCAAATTATAGATATCTTAACAAAATGATCATCAAAGATAAGTTTCCTATTCCTTTCATTGATGAATTATTAGATGAATTGCATGGAGAAATTTTATTTACTAAGTTGGATCTCCATTCAGGATATCATCAAATCAGAATGAGGCAGGAGGACATTCCCAAAACAACCTTTAGAACACATGAAGGTCATTATGAATTTTAGGTTGAGCCATTTGGACTTACTAATGCACTGTCAACATTTCAAATCTTGATGAATTCTATTTTCAAACCCTTCCTTAGAAAATTTGTGTTAGTATTTTTTGATGACATACTAATCTACAACAATTCTTGGGAAGAGCATGTACAACATGTTGACAGAGTATTACTATAAATCCTAACCTTGTACAATATCTACTGCAAACAGATATTTAGAAAAGAATAGAAAAGATACAATGGAAATACAAACATTACACAGAGATTTTTCCCCTGGAAACCCAAACCGGGAAAACCAACATATTCTATATTCATTCATAGTGTTATATTGTTTACAATACAATATACATATAGGATCTAGCGGCATCCAAAACCCTAACCCAATGACCTGGATTAGTCCAAAACCCTAATTCCTTAACCGGAAATAGAAAACCATCAACAAAAACCATGTGCCGAAAAACCACCTAAATACATGACACGTTTCCCAACGTAGGTGTCACGTTTCCCGAGGCAGGAAAAAAAATTATGGGGGCACTTCCCCAGAACCTCGGCGCATATGCTCAGACACTACTACTCATGCAAAGAATATAACACATACCCAACATTCTCCCACTTGTTGTTTTATTTGCATACAAGGGGTTACAGGGTTACATAGTCAAAAATCCAGGGCAACAATGCCCATGGATCCTTTACACCAAGAGAACTTCTCAGTGCTCATAGATTTTGTTAATGAGTCTACAACATTCTTCAAAGTGTCCACCTTCATCGATGATACTTTCTTTTCTTCAATCATGTCTCTCACAATGATATTGAACATCAATGTGCTTTGTCTTTGAATGATAAGCAGGGTTCTTCGCCAGAAAAATTGCACTCTGACTGTCACACTCTATCCTTACAGCTTGTTATACCAACACAATACCTGAACACAATATTTGTAACCATATTGCTTCCTTACTTGCATGAGTGGTTGCCATGTATTCAGATTCTATAGTTGAAAGTGCCACTACAACCTGTCTTTTGCTCATCCAACTTATTGTTCCTCCAAACAGGTTAAACACATACCTGCTTGTAGATTTCCTATTATCCAAATCTCTAATCCAGTCTGCATCCAAAAATCCATGTATATTGACCAGTCTGTCCAATCCCGGTCTTCCTTCATAACACAATCCATAGCTAGCAATGCCACACAAATACTTGAAAAACCCTTTTTATTGTTGTCCAATGCTCCTTCTCTGGTTTTGACATATACATGTTCAAAACTCCCATTGCATGTGCAATGTCCGGTCTAGTACAGACCATTGCATACATCAAACTGCCAACTGCACTCGCATATGGAACATGAGACATGTCCTCCTCTTCTTCATGTGTCTTGGGACATTGATCCTCAGATAAATTTACACCAACTGGAATAGGAACCTTGACCGGTTTACATTCCTGCATATTAAACCTCTGCAATATTATCTTGACATATTTTCTCTGATTTAACTAGAGTTTCCTTTTTTTCATCTCTTTTAATTTCCATGCCCAAAATAAAATTTGAAGCACCAAGATCCTTCATGTCGAATTTAGAGGACAATTGAGTTTTCACATCCTGGATAATCTCCTTGTTGTTTCCTATCAGCAATATGTCATCCACATACAAGACCAAATAAATCAAATGATCACCAATTAATTTAGAATACACACAGTGATCCTCTTTGCTTCTTGTGAAGCCAAGTCCCAGCATATAAGTATCAAATTTTTGATACCACATCCTTGGTGATTGTTTTAAACCATATAGAGACTTTTTCAGCTTGCATACCAACTCCTTCTTTCCTTTCACAACATAACCTTCTGGTTGCTTCATAAAGATTTATTCTTCCAGATCCCCATGCAGGAATGTTGTCTTCACATCCATCTGTTCTACTTCAAAATCAAATGCAGCAACAACAGGAGAAAAAATCTCACCAAAATCAATTCCCTCAACCTGGGAATAACCCTTTGCTACTAACCGAGCTTTGTATTTCTCCACTTTTCCTTCTCCATTCAACTTCTTTTTAAATACCCATTTGCTGCCAATGGGATTTCTTCTAGTTGGCAACTCCACTAGATTCCAAGCCTCATTCTTATTCAAAGATGCCATTTCTTCTTCCATGGCCCTTTTCCAGAGATTTCCATCCTTTGAATCCACTGCCTCCCTAACAGTTCTAGGATCATTATCAGTAATAGACAAAGAAAAATTTGAACGAAAATCAGATGGACTATACCTTTCTGGTAGCCTTCTTTCTCGATCTGATCTCCTTAATACTAGAGTATGAGGATCTTCTTCTTCTGATTCATGTTATTCTGTAGAGTTTGATTCATCGTCCTTTAAATCAAACTCTATCTTCTCTAATTCTTCCTTACTTGGTAGGACTTCTTGTTTAACAACATCATTCATTTCTCTAAATACCACATCTCGACTATACACTACCTTCTTAGTTTCTAGGTTCCAAAGCTTATAACCTTTGAGACCATCTTTATATCCAATAAAGATACATTTTTCATCCTTCTTATCCAACTTACTCATGTTTTCCTTTGGAACATGAACATATGCATTGCAACCAAATACCTTAAGATGTGTGAGAGAAGGTTCCTTACCAGTCCATACCTCTTGTGGAGTCTTGTCACCCAACGCTGATGAGGGTGATCTGTTGACCAAATAACATGAAGTACCCACTGCCTTTGCCCATAATTCTTTCCCTAACCCGACACCACTGAGCATGCACCTTGATTTTTCCATCAACGTCATGTTCATCCTTTTTGCAACTCCACTTTGTTGAGGTGTATATGGAGTAGTCTTATGCCTTTCTATACCAAACTTCTTACATAATTCTTCAAATTCATTCCCACAGAACTCTCCGCCATTATTTGTCCTCATCACCTTAATTATTTTCTTTGTTTGATTCTCAACAAGAGCCCTAAACTCTTTAAACCTGTCAAAGAATTCAGATTTCTTCCTGAGGAAATATATCCAAGTTTTCCTCGAGAATTCATCTATAAATGAGACATAGTACACATATTTTCCCAATGATGGGACCGACATAGGTCCAAAAACATCACTGTGAACTAGTTGTAAAATTCTTTCTGCCCTCGTTGCACCAAAGGGGAATCTTACCCGATTTTTCTTCCCATATAGACAATGTTCACAGAAATCAAAATCCAATGAGCAGTTAGACATACTTCAACCTTACCTTTATTGTGTAGTAGTTGAAGACCCTTCTCTCCGATATGCCCTAGTCTTTGATGCCACAACATAACCTTTTCTCCAGATATTGTAGGAGTTCTTTCTTCTTCAACTCCAATATCAGGAACAATGGAGCTATTACACCCATCACTAATAGTGCTTCCTAGCAGATTATACAGAGTTCCAAACCGAACTCCCTTCATCAACACCATTGCTCCTCGAACCATCCTGCAAGTTCCCTTTTCAAAAAATGTTTTTATCCCTGCATCTTCCATTTTTCTTACAAAAATCAAATTTCTGTCCATACCTGGGATGTGCAGAACACCAGGTAGTGTTTTAATCCTTCCATCTATGAGCCTCAACTTGACCCTTCCTCTTCCTATGATTCTGGTTGTTGAATCATTACCTGAGAAAACATTACCTCCATCATACTTTTCATATTCGTAGAACCACTCCCTATGGGGAGTCATATGAAAGGATGCACCTGAGTCAATCAACCATGCCTCATGATCTGCATGTGTTCTTGAAGAGGCCAAGTACACATCCCCTCCTTCTTCCTTGGAGGTCTTTTCTTCTGTAGAAGAAGATTCTTCAGATCCCTTCTTTTTCTCAACTTTGGATCTACACTGCTTCTTGTAGTGCCTTTCTTTTCCACACCTCCAACATACCCTTACAAACTTTTCAGGAGATTTAGATCTACCCTTAGACTTAGATCTCCCACTTGAGAAATTAGATCTATTTCTTTTCTGGGAACGTCCTCTTGCAAATAATTCATATGTGCTATGTCCTTCCATATTCTTCTGTTTCATCTCCTCTGACAATAAGGATGAAACCACTTCTTCAAACTTCAAAGAAGTTGTATTACTACCTATGGCCACATTCGAACAATCCCACGAGTTTGGCAAAGAACACAACAAACTGATACATTTATCTTCATCTGAAATTTTAGTCTCAACAGATGCTAACTGACTTACCACAGTATTGAAGGCGTTCAAATGCTCTGCCACCGAGTCTCCATCTCTCATCCTCAAGTTATACAACTTCTTTCTCAGGAATAGTTTATTTACCAGGGACTTGGACTGATACAAATTCCCCAACTTTTCCCATAAATACTTGGTTGTAGCTTCTTTTGATACATTCAGTGATACTGAATCAGAGAGACACAGTCAGATTGTGCTCTTTGCCTTCTGATCCATCTTTTTCCAGTCATTTGCAGAAGTTCCTATAGGTGCAATACCTGGATCTACCACGATCCACTGATCTCTGTCCACCAAAAGATCTTCCATCTTGAGCTTCCACGGCTCAAAGATTTTCCCATTAAACTTCTCGATCTCCATCTTCGAATTGCTTGCCATTTCGTTTCACCTGAAAACAAATACCACAGATCTCCCACTGTAACAAGGCTTATCACAGTCCCGAGCCAAACCCTTGACCACAAAGGCGTCCCCCAGAAGCCAATAAATCTCTATTACCATATGTAAATCATAACCTTGTACAATATCTACTGCAAACATATATTCATAAAAGAACATAGAAGATACAATGGCAAATACAAACATTACATAGAGACTTTTCCCCTGGAAACCCAAACCGAGAAAACCAACATATTCTATATTCATTCATAGTGTTACATTGTTTACAATACAATATACATATAGGAGCCAACGACATCCAAAACCCTAACCCAATGACCTGGATTAGTCCAAAACCATAATTCCTTAACCGGAAATAGAAAACCATCGACAAAAACCATGTGCTGAAAAACCACCTAAATATATGACATGTTTCCCGAGGTAGAAAAAAAAATTCTGGGGGCTCCGCCGCCCTCTAACCCCCCTGCACACCCAACGCATACGCTCAGACACTACTACTCGTGCAAAGAATATAACACATACCCAACAATTACAACTTTTGGAAGAGCAACAACTTTATGCAAAACCTTCCAACCTTTGGGGTTCAAGAAGTGGAATATTTGAGTCATATTGTATCTCATCAATGTGTAAAAGTGGACCCTAACATAATTAAAGTTACGAGGGAATGACCAATTCCCAAAACCTTGAAGAAACTTAGAGGATTATTAGGATTGACATGATATTACTGCAAGTTTTTCAAGAACTATGGTCAAATAACGACACCTCTAACGACATTATTAAAGAAGGAAGCATTCTCTTGGACTCAAGAAGAAACCAAAGCTTTTCAAAAACTTAAGGAGGTTATGTGTACCAATTTTGTCCTAGACACACCTGACTTCAAAAAAACATTTATTGTGAAGTGTGATGCCTCAGGCCATGGCATTGGTGCAATTTTAATGCTAGAAGGAAGGTCCATTTCCTTTGAAAGAAAAAAAATTAAAGGAAAAAAACTTACTCAAAACCATTTATGAAAACAAATGTTGGCCATAATACACACGGTTAAGAAATGGTGCCCTTACATAATAGGAAGACACTTCTAAAAATAGATCATGATAGTTGGAAGTACTTCTTGGAGCAACGATTATCTTCAAAAGAGAATAAAAAATGGGTTACAAATATGCTAGGTTATGAATTTGAAATTATCTATAAGAAATGAAAACATAATATTGCAATAGATGCACTTTCAAGGGAAAAAAAAGAAACAAAGGGTTCACTATGTACTATTTCTATTCCGCAATTTGATTGGGCGGAAGAAGCAAGGATATAATGGAAGCAATATCAAGAGTTATGCAATATCATTCAACAACTACAAGAGGACCCAAGTGTAGTAAATAATTTTTTATGGAAGAATAATTTGATATGGTATCATGATTACCTATATTTATGTAAGAATTACCAACTCAAACAAAAGTTCCTTCTAGAATTGCATACTTCTCCTATAGGAGGACATTCAAGGTTTTGGAAAACTTACACAAGATCAAGAAGGATTGTTTTTGGGAAGGTCTTAAAATTGATGTTCAAAAGTTTGTGTTTGAATGTGTGGTATACCAAAAAAATAAAGGAGAGACAATCAAAATGTCATGCCTCCTACAACCATTAACTATACCAAGTCAACATTGGGAAGAAGTTTTATTGGATTTTATTACATATTTACCCAAATTGGAAGGAAAGTATGTCATCATGGTAGTAGTGGATCAACTGACAAAGTATGCCCATTTTTTTTTCTCTTTCTCGTAATTTTAAAGCACGTACAATAGCTTCAACATTCATGGAAATAGTTCAAAAACTACATGGAGTCCCCAAGATTATTGTAAGTGACACAGATCCAATTTTCATTGCAAATTTTTGGAATGAATTATTTTCTTGTTTGGGTACTCAATTGGCTCACAAATCATCTTACCATCCTCAATGCGGTGGGAAAAATGATATTGTGAATAAATGTCTAGAGAAATATCGTTGTTGCTTTGCATATGATAAAAAGACACAATGGGTCAAGTGGTTTCCCTTGGCAAAATGGTGGTACAACACATCCTTCCATACTTCATCACAAATGTCCTCATTTTTGGTAGTTTATGGATATCATCCTCCATCCATCACATCACCCTTGAAAGGGACTACAAAGGTTCAGGAAGTGGAGGACCACATAGGGCACCAACTAGAGGTTCTCAAACCATTGAAGGGAAACTTGGTTATGGCACAAAATAAGATGAAGCAACAAACAGATCAACATCGCAGTGAAAGAAAATTTGAAGTGGGGGATTGGCTATTTTTTAGGCTACAACAATATAAACAGATGTCCCTCAAGCAACAAAATAAATACAATAAATTAGCACCCAAATATTATGGCCCCTATAAGGTGTTGCAAAGGATTGGAAGCATGGATTACAAATTGGAGTTGCCTCCATCTTCACGTGTACATCTAGTATTCCATGTTTCTTGCTTAAAGAATGTAATCGATGACAAGATCTCAGTCCAAACTACTTTACCAGAGATTAATGAAGAAAGGAAAATCATACTAGAACCAAAAATAATCCTTGAAATAAGGATTAAGTGGCTACGAAATCGAGCAATTACTGAGTACCTCGTCAAATGGAAGAACCTACCAATGGAAGAGGTGACATGACACCCACATTTAGTCAAGTGTTGAGGAAAACACTTGTTTTAAGGGGAGGGGAATGTTAATCCCTAGACAAAGCCCCATGTTAAGTATAAAACCCCTTAATAATCCCTAGATATTGAGTTATTACATTTCTAGTGTTATATTTGTATGTAGGCTAGAACCCTTCATTGTACCCTTTGTATCATATATATATATCAAGGAGACCTAGTCTTATGATCATCTCATCTCATCTTGTACATTGAATATATTGTAAAATGAGGTTTCCCCCTCGAAGTAAACTGTTATACATTGATTTTTTATCATTCTCAAGGTGTTGGTTCATAACAAAACTATCAAGACATAGTATCAAATTGGTGATGAAGAGAACACTTACGATGAAAATCATAAGGTTAAAGGGTGGTTAAGAGGCCAATTAATCGAGCAATTTATTGGGTTAACTAATGTGGAGAAGAAGAAAAGGGTAGCATATTTGTATAAAGGAAATCAAATTCTTCTAATAAGAGGAAGATAATTCTGAGAGACGATTTACATATTTAGTAGAATGTAAAGAAGAAGTATCAGAATCATAATCAAAACTATAATGAACAATGTAATCCACTTCTAGAATAGATTCAAAACAAGAGTCCCAATTAGTAGGGTTAAGTTTCTTACTGAATAGAGTAGCTAATTTGGAAATCTTGGATGAGTTTCTTTTCTTTGGACATTTGTTATCCCAAGGTCCTTCCTACTTACAAATAAACCAATGACTTGACTTCCTTGGAGTACTTCTTCGTTTAAAGAATTTTTTCTTTTGATTTTTCTTGAATCCATATTTTCTAGAAGATTTTGGACAAGAAACTGAACAAGTACAATCCTTCTTTGAACATCTTACTGATCTCACTTTTTGTTTAGAGCACCCAAAATCATAAGGTTTTTTAAATTCATTGCAAGAGATTGATTCAACAACCAATACTATTTATTTAATAACTTATATGATTTGAATTTAGTGCAAGAATCTTGTAAAGTCTTTTCAATCTCTAGAGCAATCTTATTCGAGAAAAATCTTCAATATCCATTTTCAAATCCTAAAATACGTGTCTCACTAAATTTGGTATTATACCTAGCCATGATGCAACATAATATCTTAAGTATAAAGGATAATCAAAATGATCTATTTTATATAACAAATCTTGGATGACACATTCATATTCGAACCTCATGAAGATATCACAAAGCTTCTCGGACATAAAGAGATCTAGATAAAATTTACTATCCTCTATAACATTACCATAAAATTCTTTGGCTACTGCTCAAGCCAATTCACTCATAGGATCTTCAAGGCCATTTATGATAGCATCCCTTTGATTTGAAGGATGATAATACAAAAGAAGTAGGACTATCAGATGGATAAGGGGAACTTTTTCCTTTTTCTTATCTCTCATTTGTTTCCATATATCTACAAATGGTCCTGAAAATCTAGTACCATAGTCAGTGGAATTATTCTATGTTTCAAAAGACTTTGTTCTATCTTTTTCTTCCTTAACCATTTTTATTTATGGAATTCGAGCCTTTACATCTTTCTACATCTTTCTGTTTATCAACAAGATGAGAGAAAACATAAGCAACCTTCTTTAAATTCTTCTCTTTTTCAAGCTATTCAAAATAATATAATTCTTCTTCTTCATTGAAAATAATGGCCTTTACTCCTGGATGGGGTGGACGCCAGAGGGACAGAGCATGCTCACGTGGAGCAACTGTGGCCCAACACGACGAGCATCATGCAAAGGCCAAGTGACGAGGACATTGGGAAACGACAGTGGAGACAGTGAGATAAGGTGATGGACAAGACCAGCGAGGTCGAGGACGCTTCGAGGAGTATGAGCATTCAACATGAGAAGGAGGTGGAGTGACAGGGAATTGGTATGCAGTTCTCATGCAGGTTAGTGTCGAATTAGTAGGATGAAGTTGGCAGTCGCACAAGGTTTCATTTCTGTGAGGGAGAAGTTAGTACAAGCCATTTTTCCATGATTAATTGTGGGGGTTACATAGCCCACATGATGACGATTTCTCAGAACACACCAGAAAAAGTTGCTCGCATCTGCATGTCCCCGTAGTCGGTGAGAAAGGTTCCTGGATATGTTTCGGGGCCTTCTGGTGAGGATTTCGTTACATGTATGATCTTTGGCTGTGGGGCGTTCGCACTGGTTCCAGGAGTTGGCAATGGTCCGGGGAGCTTGGTCTTCGGTCGGTTTGGGGTTTCGATGGCATGCCTGTAGAGCAGAGGGGGAAAAATTCACGAAGGTGGGAGGCACAACAATGAAGCCTCCACCTCTAGAGGCCCTGCAACCAACAAATGAGAAGCTAGATATGCCTAGGCTGCTGGCAACCAGCACACAGGAAGCTAGATATGCCTCGACTGTTGGCAACCATTTTGTAGAATTATGATCGAAGGAGGAAAAGCATGTTGCGGAGGAGGTCGGAGGCCGTGCCTGAGAGCATAGGGAGAAACTGATAGAAGGACAAGTCCCGGAGGAAGTTGAGGGATGGGTGGATGATCCATTTTACTCAAGAACCGAGGACACCAAATAATTTTGCATTGCAGAAACCCACTGGATAGTGAAATCAGATCCCCGTTTGGCATCAAGTTTAAGGTTTCTCCTACCATTTGGGACTATGGAGATCAACTAGAAAAAGGGATCTCTCCTAGTAAACCTGGCTCGACCACCTTTCCAATTGATATCGACGATGAGCAACAACAACTCGAGGATCTAGGTAGTAACAACAACGCCAAGTCGAGAAAGGGGACACCCATGATAGTTGTGACTGGTTAAGGGGTTTGCGATTCCATGGATTTTGAATTTCCTTTACCTTCATCCAAGTAAAACATTGTTTTGTGGCTAGTATAGGGTCTTGACAATTTAGCTCAACTAGTATGGTGCTTTATGTTTTTCACTGCAAATGGTGGTTTCTGTTAGTTTTTGGACTGGATCCACACTATGTATTGAGGTGTGGACTTGGTTTCCAGTTTTTGGCAGGTCTCCCGGCCTACCTGTATAAATTTTGTGACTATAATAGATTCTTTGTTTTTTAAGATAAAAAAAATAGCGGCCCTTAAAAGTAGACAAGAAGAATGTTTTCTATCAGGAGACTTTTTCCAAAGACTGCTAAGTCCATGAATACTATGCTCATACGTAATGGGATGATATTTCTTTGAACCTATTTTGTCTTTGATTTCTTCAAGAATTTATTCTACCTTGTCAATTCTAGACAATGTTTCTTGTAACAAGGTGTTCTAACTCTTCATTTCATTTGACAATCTTTTCTAATGATTTAAATCTAGATGAATTTCAGATACATGATTTTTGAGTTCTAACACATCTCTGGTCAATTCATGATTTTTGAGTTCTTGAGTTCTAACACATCTTTGGTCAATTCATGATTTTTGAGTTGTAACACATCTCTGGCCAATTCATCTACATTTTGGTGTAGACATACTATATGATAATTGGTGTAATTTAGTTCCCTCAATTGTGTGGCCAATTCATCTACATTTTGGTGTAGACATATTATCTGATAATTGGTGTAATTCAGTTCCCTCAATTGTGCAAAGACTACTGGTTATTCATTAGGTTTTATATATGACAAAAAGTCCATATTAACCATGACATTATTTTATTGGAAATTCAATTTTGGTATTATCAAGACTTAAATTCCTTTTTGGTAAGGATCTAGTAGGAATACTCCTTTCTTTATCTCTAGGAAAGGTAGGATGGATCATTTTTATTTCAAAAGGATCTGAGGAAGTTGGACAATATTTACAAATTCAGGAAGTTGGACAATATTTACAAATTCCTTTTTGGTAAGGATATTTACAAATTCCTTTTTGGTAAGGATCTAGTAGGAAGATATTTACAAATTCCTTTTTGGTAAGGATGATGAATCATTTTTATTTGAATAATTTTTGTTTCAAAAGATTTTTATTTGAATAATTTTTGTTTCAAAAGGATCTGTGGAAGTTGGACAATATTTACAAATTCCTTACTTACAAATTCCTTTTTGGTAAGGATATAGTGGACAATATTTACAAATTCTTTCCTTACAAATTCCTTTTTGGTAAGGATATAGTAGGATGAATCATTTCCTTTTTGGTAAGGATATAGTGGAMAATATTTACAAATTTTTTCCTTACAAATTCCTTTTTGGTAAGGATATAGTAGGATGAATCATTTTTATTTCAAAAAGATCCGAGGAAGTTGAACAACAATATTTACAAAATCCTTTTTGGTAGGAATACTTTTTTTTTTTTATCTCTAGGAAAGGTAGGATGAATCATTTTTATTTCAAAAGGATTTGAGGAAGTTGAACAATATTTACAAATTCCTTTTTGGTAAGGATTTACTAGGAATACTCTTTTCTTTATTGAACAATATTTACAAATTCCTTTTTGGTAAGGATCTAGTAGGAATACTCTTTTCTTTATCTCTTAGGAAAGGAGGAATTTTGGTAAAGATCTAGTAGGAATATTCTTTTCTTTATCTTTAGGAAAGGTAGGAGGAATTTTGGTAAGGATCTAGTAGAAATACTCTTTTCTTTATCTCTAGGAAAAGTAGGAGGAATTTTGGTAAAGATCTAGTAGGAATACTCTTTTCTTTATCTCTAGGAAAGGTAGGATGAATTATTTTTATTTCAAAAGGATATGAGGAAGTTCTTTATCTATAGGAATTTTGGTAAGGATATAGTAGGAATACTCTTTTTTTTATCTCTAGGAAAAGTAGGATGAATCATTTTTATTTCAAAAGGATATGAGGAAGTTCTTTTTCTATTGGAAAGGTAGGATGAATCATTTTTATTTCAAAAGGATATAGGAAAGGTAGGATGAATCATTTTTATTTCAAAAGGATATGAGGAAGTTCTTTATCTCTAAGGAAAAGTATAAAAAGGATATAGGAAAGGTAGAATGAATCATTTTTATTTCAAAAGGATATAGAAAAGGTAGGATGAATCATTTTTATTTCAAAAGGATATGAGGAAGTTCTTTATCTCTAAGGAAAGGTAGGATGAATCATTTTTATTTCAAAAGGATATGAGGAAGTTGAACAATATCTATAGCTAGAATGTTTCCATTTATGTACCACTAGACTACCAATAGTTTTCTGGCAAGAATTTAATGTCTAAGAGAAGTTGATCTTTCAAATAGCAATGGGATATTGCTAAAAGTGCTTATTGGCATTCGAAGACTAGGATATTTTGTCATTTGAATTACCTCTTGACCTAAGGAAGAAGTACATATTGACAATCTTCTAGGTTTTGTGGTATAACTAGCAACTTTAGACAGAAAGATAAATCTTTGGTTCCATTCAAATGACAATGTAATTTGGGAAAATCAAGGTAACATTGGTGATATATTTCTCAGTTCATCCACCATGCTTTTATTTCTTGCTTGATCAATAATAGGATTTATTAATGTAAATTGGGAAAATGAAGGTTATTTTCTACTTGATCAACAATAGGATTTATTAATGTAAATTGGGAAAATGAAGGTTATTTCTTGCTTGATCAACAATAGGATTTATTAATGTAATTTGGGAAAATGAAGGTAATATTGGTGATATATTTCTCAATCCATCCACCATGCTTTTAATTAATGTAATTTGGGAAAATGAAGGTAATATTGGTGATATGTTTCTCAATCCATCCACCAGGCTTTTATTAATGTAATTTGGGAAAATGAAAATAATATTGATGATATATTTCTCAGTCCATCCACCATAATTTTATTAATGTAATTTGGGAAAATGAAGGTAATATTGGTGATATATTTCTCAGTCCATCCACCATGTTTTTATTAATATAATTTGAAAAAATAAAAATAATATTGATGATATATTTCTCAGTCCATCTACCATATTTTGATTAATGTAATTTGGGAAAATGAAAGTAATATTAGTGATATATTTCTCAGTCCATCCACCATGCTTTTATTTACTGTTTCATCAACAATAGGATTTATTTAAGTAGGAATAATGAAAGTTGCAAACCATAAGTAGATATAAATTTGCAATCGAACAATATGAGAATATGAGATGAGAATATGAGAGCTTGAAACCATATTAAAACCACCAAGTTGAATATAAGCCTAAAGACAAATTAAAATATGCAGATCTATGAAAATTAAACTGACTTTAAGGTAAACATATGTCCAAACATATCCATTATGCAGAGGTAACTTAAAGCTAACAATCATCCATCTATAACATTTCTTTCCATATATAATCATACATCTAAGTGAGTTAATTTTTTTAATACATTTGATAAAGTTCATTTCAAAACATATCCTTACAGAAATAAGAAAACATTTTTATTTAGTTTTTAGAAAATATAAATAAAATTTGTACAAAGCATTTCCAACGGACCATAAGGATTCATGACGCCAAAACTACAAAGGTAAATTGTACTCACAATGACATTGAAGAAAAAGAATCCAAGGGCATCATTGTTAGATACAAAGGTTAATACAATTGAAAATCTAGAGTTCAAATTTAATAGTTTTGAATAATCTAAGAGTTCAAATTTAATAGTTTTGAATAATTTAATTTCATGATGAAAAATTGATGTTAGCACAATTGAAAATCTAGAGTTCAAATTTAATAGTTTTGAATAATCTAATTTCATGATGAAAAATTGAAAAGCTTATGAATATAAGGTAAAGTTTGAGATATTAGGTCAAAGGTCATTGAAATGATTTATTGAACCATGTTTAAAATGTAATTCCATTTGATCGCTAAAGATTAAAATAAATGAAGCCATTTTTTTTTTGTGATTGGTCAATCTAGATATCATTTATTTTGTATATTTTAACAAGGTTATATTAATTTTTTTTTAGAAAAAGAATTTTAAAAAATCAAGTTTAAATATTTTATTTTTAAATTTTTTCGATAATTATTATTGGAATTGTAAAAGGACAAGTTTAAACATTTTATTTTTAATTTTTTTGATAATTATTATTGAAATTTGAAATTACAATTTTTTATTATTCAAATTATAATTTTAAATGTATAAATAAATTTAGTCCCCTAAAAAATCCCTATTATTTTATTACAATTAAATTGTGCGATCTCAATAAACAATATTAATAATTCAAATAATTCTTCTAATTTTTTTATTAAATTTTAATTAAAATTAATAAAAAAATAAAAATATTTAAATATTTAAACTACTCTTTAAATATATTTAAATATCTCTGGACTTCCCACATGCTCAACCACCTTTAAATATTTATGAACTTCCCACATGCCAAACCACCTTTAAACATTTGAATATTTCAAGACTCCCCCACATACCCCAAAAAGATATTTAAATATTTCTAGACTTCCCACATGTCCAACCACCTTTAAACATTTAAATATTTCTAGACTCCCCACATAGCCCAACCACCTTTAAAAATACTTTTTAGCTTATGAAACTTGAAAAATATTTTAAGCTTATGAACTTTCATAGCCCCCATTTATGAACTTTCATAGCCCCCATGTGAATAGGGACCTTAACAATTTTAAAACATCGCAACTATGGTCAATAGTTTTCTTAAATTTTAAAACATCACATCAACACATGTATGGGTTAACGGCGAGTGTGATGGTGATTAAAACTTTTTTTTTATATATATAGTGGGTGAAGAGTGGGTTCTACACTATACACTAGGGTAAGACTAACACTGATCTTAAAAATATTATATTTTTTTAAAGAATGAATGGTTTATTAAATTCTTATATTTATAAATATAAAGTTTTTTTTATATCGATTTTTAAGAATTTGATGTGTATTATTTAATTTTTATTTTATAAGTTTGTTTTTTATTTATTAAAAATATTGTTATCGTTATGATGAGGTATAAGATCATTAATTTAAAAGATAAGAGGTTTCCTAACATTATTTTAAATTCTACTAAAAAAACTAAGGCTTAAGAAAAAAAAAGTATAAAGATGTTAATTCTTGATTAAATGATTGAATAATAAAAGGTGAACTCACTTTGCAAAATATGCAAAATATTGATACTATTAAAAATACTATCACATCTAAATTTAAAGAGAAATTGTAGTGCAATGAAGAAATAAAGAATTTGAGAAAAGTAATGTACTATAAAGAGATCAATCTAGAAGATCAAAGCATCTTAAGAAGAAAATCAATTTTGCTAAAACAAAAACAAACTCTTTCGAGCTTCATAGTGAAACTAGGTATTGAACAAATCCTAAAACATCATGAAATGAAAGAATCTATCATCTTTTTTATACTATAAGAATAGAGGATGAAAAACACATTCTCTCAAAATACGCCACATATAATTAGATTACATCTCAATTTCATGTCACCTCCTAGTATGCAGTAAAGACAAAATAAATGTATATGAAACGTGTGTGGACCAGAAGGAACCTATGTGGTTCAGTTTTCACCAATTGGGGAAAATGAATTGTTTCATCTCCATGCATAAATGATAGATTTGAAATCTAGAATGATAACTCTTGATTGTCTCTCACATCAATATTTTTCCTCATCCTATTACTACTCCAATAATCTTGTTTTCTTATGTGAACAATTACTATGCGACTTAACCTATAACCTATAAAAGAAAAAGCAAAATTGGGCAATGTCAAGTTTAAGCTTGTTGTAAGAGGGCATGAGATCATATATCAAGAGGGGGTGAACAATAGGATTGAAGGAGACATTACTATACTATTTATAAATGACCTATTGATCATATTAGTCCATCCATCAGAAATAATAACACACCATTACAACTCCAAATGGCATGAATTGATTCCAACACTCCCTTTACGGACCCATAGAAAGGAAATGCACATTTTCTCAAAGTTTGGCACCTTGTAACCCCAAGGTGCTTCATTAAATCTCCTAGGAATGTCTTGTCAATATGGAGACCACACTACATTGAAAGGTATTTAAGATGAAAATATAATCCCACAACTATACTATTTATCCCATCCCTCCCACTCATACTAAGATTTTTTTCCAAAAGTTTGGTGTTCCATCTCTTACAAGTCCCTTCCACAATAAAGGGAACTCGTTGTCCCCTATTTGAGGTTGCTTGCTCGATGTCTCTCTTTTCATCCTGGACTCACTGAGCAACATCATTCTCCTTTAGAATCTGATCCACATCTTTTGGGTGACACTTGCGCATGTTGAAATTACTAAGACAACTGAGAGGAGGGGTGGGGGGTGAATTAGTCGTTACTGTGCTTAAACAATTTTATGCCTATTGAAATATTATTAATCTTCTCCAAGTGATCATCAAGATTATGCAAGTCATGAACAACAAAAATAATAGACATCAATCACACTTATGGTATACACAAAGACATATATTCATGAGGAAACCCATAAAGGGAGAAAACCACTTCTTCTTAGAATGATAGGCAGTCTTTTATGTTATGTACATCATCAATATTTGAGCACCAACTCAAAATGAGGCTACAACCTCTTCTTTAACAAGCTGCAACTTGTTGAGAGCACCAACTCTCTGGTTTCTCTAGCACCCACTAGAAGGAAGCACCAACTCCCTGAGTGTTCTAGCACCAACTTCCAGTCACACATGCACCAACCTATATAACAGAGAACAATGGTTCTCCCTTGCACCACCCTACCACCCTAGTATCTCTGGTTGCAACCAGATGGAAGATACAACTCCCTGTGTTCGAGCACCCACTTGAAACTCTGAGGACAACAATCCTCCCTAGCACCACCCTACCGCCCTGAGATATAAATCTTTACTTGAATAAGACCTTACACAAATATAGACATTTAATTTCTTACCACTTCTTCACTGTTCTGCAATTCTGCTCTACTTCTGTCTATTCATGCTTGGCTCCACTTGTTGTCTCTCTCCATTTTCTCTTCCTCTATTCTTCTCTTGCTCTTAGGTTCTCGTACAGTCTGCCATTTCACCATTTTTGCTCTCTCCATCTTATGTTCTTCATCTCTGCATCTTTCACGCTATGTTCCTTCTCACTTCTTGATCACATACAGTTCAACTTGTTTTATCGAGAAACAACAACCTCTCTCTGTCACAACATTTTTATTTTATCCCTACTCTCATCATCCATTACACTTCGCATATCCAACACTCAAGTCGGGAATCTCAAAGAAACACTCAGGAATCATGATTCCAACGCTCATGAACAATGATTCAACTTCTTAGGAACAATGATTCAGTTAGTGTAATTGAATCGTAACTGATCAAGAAATGACGAGATGGAACAACAACCCTTCGATCAGATTTGGTTTGATCAGCGTCGTTGGATTATACCCGCAGATTCTTTTTGACTTTTCAATGCATAACCTCCGATGTGGAGCCTAGTGGTGTTAGCTCCTTCCCCAAACTTTAGCTGATGTGACCTTGGGCAATGCTCTCATGTGACCACGTGATTGTGGGCACGACCAAAGGTGGTTTGAGGGAAATCCGCTTTTCGCCCTTCAATTCACTACAGAGCTCCACGTATGCCTTTGGTGATACCATGGTTTTGATTGCGGCCCGCTCACGAAAAATTAAGATCCGAGCATGTTTTGAATCCACAATGCAACGAGACAGTCGATCTCATGATCTTGACAGTGCTCCTGAACAGATGGTTCATATTTTTTCTTTCACGATCTGCGGATCATATCTAACCTTGCTAAATCAATGACTGTGATTTATTTCGTGATCCAGGCTTCGAGAGTTTCAAATCTCAAACCCTTCTTTCTTCTATATGCCAATCTTCCGAAGTCGATGATCTGCGGACACCTGTCCTTCTCAATCGATGACTCTGCCTCTACTTCGAGAATTTGACCTTTAAACTAGATCAACGGTTCTGCAGCCCCTTTATCGATCAACGATCGAGATCTCCTTCGGGTCTCCGGACTTCTAAAATCTCAAGTCTCAAACTTTACTTCCCCTCGAAGTATGTAGATTACTGCCACATGTCCTTGCTGAGGTGGTCTGCCACATGTCCTTGTTGATGTGGTCTGCCACATGTCCTTGTTGAGGTGGTCTGTTGGCATGGGTGAGACGTGTAGGCAGTGTAGTGGATTGTGGAGGCAGAGCGCGGTAGTGGAGTGTGTCATGTAGCGGGTAGTGGAGATGTCCGAGCACAGAGGTGGTATGTATGAGTGGTTTGGTGGTTTACTCAAAGGGGGTTAGGCGGTAAGTGTTAATGAGCCAGGGGGGTTCGAGTTGACAAGAAGGTGACACGCATGAGGTTCCCACATGGAAAATACCACCAAATCAGACCCCCCCCCATGGTTAAAGGCAGAAATGTTGGGGGGGTCCGATATGCCCTATCAACCGTAGATCTGAGTGCCCGATTATCGACCGCTGAGATTAGCGTGAACTTCTTCTAACTTATCCTGTGCTTCCACTTTAGAATGATCTGACGGCTGAAATTTACTTCGGATGATCCGACGGTCAAGGATTTATTTTGGCTCTCCAGACTTCGGGGATTTCAAATCTCAAACTGACGCTCTGGATCAGACGGCCTAGATTCACTTCGGACGATCTGATGCTTGAGATATTCTTTGGACGATCCGACGACTGAAATTTACTTCGAATGATCTGATGAATGAGATTTTGTTTCGGCTCTCCAGCTCTCCGGACTTCGGGGATTTCAAATCTCAAACTGACGCTCTAGATTAGACTGCTCAGATTCACTTTGGACAATCTGACGGTTGGCGGAGATTCAGAAAATCGAATTCTCAAACCTTGTGCTCAGTTTATCCTATCCTTCACTTAATTTGATCCGACGACTGACGGATATTCGGATGATCGAATTCTCAATCATTTTGCCCCGCTTATCCTATCCTTCCATTTAATTCGATCTGACGGTTGATGGAAATTTGGGTGATCGAGATCTTAGATCTCAGCCCTTGCTTATCCTGTCCTTCCACTTATGGTGATCCAACAACCATCACATTTTCTCCAGATCCGATGGTCCTTATTCATTTCAGATTTCGGGCTTCGGGTAATTCGAATTTCAAGTTGCCAATTCTTCCGAAGTGAGATTCCTCGAACAATAACCTCCTCGCAACTTTTGACATGAACCAAATTTTGTTCGTCGATCATGTTCTTAGATTGATGGCTCGATCTATATTTGGTGTTGCTCTTCTAGCTTATCCTGTCCTTCCACTTAGAAGGATCCAATGTTTTTTGGGTATTCGGTTGAAGGTCCTTTGGATTGGTGATGCAACGACCACTGTCTCTCTTCCTCCTGAGATTTCTCGCCTTCTTCTCCGCCTTTTGTTCTTTCCATCAATGACAAGCACACTCTTCTTGTAAGCATGCCAACAATCTCCCCCTTTGGCATTGATGGAAACCCTGAAAGGATGCACTATTTTGCTTAGACCTCCAACTGTAGCATTTAGACCACACCTTTTCTCCCCCTTTGACATCAATGTCAAAGAAAATATGCTCCCCCTGAGTTATTGCAGTACTTTTCAGAGGTATCATATATTCAACCAACACATACTCCCCCAAGATGGACTCTCTTAGGTGAGAGGAGGGATGACACCCAACTTCTGACGTAGATATTCAAATGGTGTCTTTGCTAGGGGTTTAGTAAAGATGTTTGCAATTTGTTCTGTGGTTGTAATGTAATGAACCTGAAAAATCTAATTAGTGACCTACTCTCCCAGAAAATGGTATTTTATGGGGATGTTCTTGGTCTTGGAATGAAATACTGGATTCTTGGATACACTAATGGCACTGGTGTTATCACAATGAAGTGGAATTGGATCAGTATAAGTTACCTTCAGATCTGCAAGAGTTTGTATCATCCATAAGATCCGAGTGCAACAAGTAGCAATGACAATGTACTATGCCTCTGTAGTTGATAATGAAATAGATCCATGCTTCTTACTAAGCCATGCTACTAACGAATCACCTAAGAAGAATGCACCTCCACTGGTGTTCTTTCTCTCATCCAAACAGTTTTCCCAATAAGCATCTGAATATGCAGTTAATTAAAAATTCTGATTTCTAGGATACCAGAGACCATAAGTCCTTGTGCCCTTCAAATATTTGAATATCCTTTTGACATATGCTAAATGACTTTGTTTAGGAGCAGACTGATAATGACCTACCATTCCAACAACTTACATTATATCAGGACGAGATGTTGTGATGTACAAAAGATTGTCTGTCATTGATCGATATGTTCTTTGATCAACATCAAGTGAAATATCATATTTATTGAGCTTGCAACCAACCACCATAGGTGTGCTCACAGGTGTATAATATTCCATCTTAAACCTCTTTAACATCTCTTTCAGATACTTTTCTTGAGAGATAAATATCCCTGCAGAACTCTGGTTGATTCGTAAACCAAGAAAATATGATAGTTCTCTTATCATGGACATCTCAAACTCAGTCTACATTGAATTTGCAAACCACTGAATTGAGGGTCATTGGTACATCCAAAAATAATGTCATCTACATAAACCAAAACAACTAATAAATCATCACCTTCAGACTTAATATATAGGTTACTGTCAAAAATACCTTTCTTGAACCCTTTGTCCTATAGAAATTTGTCTAGTCTATAATACTACGCTCGTGGTGCCCGTTTCAGTCCATATAATGCCTTTTTCAACTTACAAACATAGTTAGGATTATCTGTGAGTGAAAATCCTTCAGGTTTCTCCACATATACTTCTTCTTTTAGATCTCCATTAAGAAGTTATGACTTAACATCCATCTGATATACTTTAAAGTTCTTATGACATGCATAGGCAAGAAATATTATGATGGCTTCCAATCTTGCCACTGGTGCAAAGGTTTCATCAAAATCTTGTCCTTCAACTTGTGCATACCCCATACAGACCAATCTGGATTTATTCTTAATAATTTGTCCTTGTTCATTCATTTTATTCTTAAACACCCATTTGGAGCCAATTTCATTCTTATCTGCAGGTCTAGGAACAAGCTCCCAAGTATTTTTCTTCTCAATCTGATCCAGTTCCTCATTCATTGATTTTAACAAATTTACATCTTTATTGGATTCATTAAATTTCTTGGGTTCCACCATGGATATGAAGGCTACATGTGATTGCTCGGTGTATTTGATTATCCTTCTCCTGGTTTGTACACCTTTGTCTTTCTCACCAATTATCTGACTTGCAGGATGATTCTTTTGAGTAATTATGGAGGGAGGATTTGATGTTGTCTGTTGATTTGAGTCTGCCTGAGTATTTGTATCTTCATCTGACTCAGAGTATTCTCTTTCTGATTCTTGGACCCATTCATCTTCAACTTCAACTATATCCTGTATTGTTGATTCAACACTGCTTACATCTCGTACTAGGATTTCTTCATCAAATTTTATGTCAATACAATCAACCAATTTATGCATCCTCTTATTATAGCATATGTATCATTTATTGTTTGTATCATACCCTAAGAAGACACCTTCATCAACCATGTCATTATATTTTCCAATATTTTCATCATTATTCTTGATATAGAATTTACTCCCAAAGACTTTAAAATGATTGATTGAAGCAGGTCTTCCAAACCATATTTCATAAGGAGTCTTGTCACTTTGTGGTCTAAGATGAGCTTTGTTAAGAATATGTACAACTATATGAATTGCTTCTACCCAATATGTCTAAGCAATATTATTTTCATTCATCATTGATCTTGCCATCTGTTGAACTGATCTATTCTGCCTATCAACTACTCCATTTTGTTGTGGAGTCCTTGAAATATTATAATCTCTTTTGATCCCATGTTTATCACAAAAATATTTGAAGTCTCCTAAACTAAAATCTCCTCCTCTATTAGATCTTACTGCCTTCAATCTTTTTCCTATTTGATTCTCAGTCAGAGCCTTAAACACTTTTAATTTTTCAAGTGCTTCAGATTTTTCTTTCAGAAAGGCAACTCATATAAGTTTAGAATAATCATCAATAATCAACATGAAATAATTTTCTTTTCCTGTACCTTCCTTCCTTGATGGTCCACATAAATCCATATGTACTAATGAAAGAGGTTTCTCAGTTGATGCAAAGTTCTTAGATTTAAACTGTGTCTGAGTAAGATTTCCTATTTGGCAAGGTTTACATACAGAATCATATGGCTTTGATATATTTGGAAGATATTTTATTGCCCCACTATTACTAAGTTTGATTAGACGATCAAAATTTAGGTTTCCAAGTCTCTTATGCCACAATGAACTTTCATCATGTTTTCTTATATGACACTCTTCTCTATCTTCATTCAACACATACATTATTATCTATCCTTATGCCTTTAGCCACAACTTGTCCTGAGTTTATAGACTTTATCTTACAATCTTTGGAAGTGAACACCACTTCACATCCTTTGTCATACATTTGACTTACAATGAGAAAATTATGTTTTAGCCCATCTACAAGAAGAACATCCTGGGCTTTTCCTTTTCCATTACTCAAACTCACCATCCCTTTACCCTTGATTTTACCTGGTTCATTATTTCCAAAGGTCACATTTCCTATTTTTCTTTTACTTATAGACATAAACTTATCTCTGTCTCCAGTCATGTGCTTGGAACATCCACTGTCTATATACCAGGGGTCTTTTTGTTTTTGATATGAAAGTACTATACCACATGTTTCACTATCTTTCTTTTTCCATGTGCTGGCATTTCTAGCTAAGGGTTTTATCCTTGGATCTACTTTGTAATTCTTCAGATGGAAGTTTGCAGCTTTGTGGCCGAAGTTATGACAGTTATAACATTCGAGCTCATTGTTCAATAGGCCAAAGTGATTGGTGCAACTTTGTCTACTCATTGGTTGTTTAGTTCTATGTTGCAAAGATTGTTTATTTCCTAATCTCCTCACTTGCATGTCTCTAAACTTAATTTGAAAATTTTCAATCTTATGACCAAAATTAGAGCAGTAAAAATAGTAACCATGGAAGACATTTTGGTACCTGAAGGATGGCCTTGTTCTTGGAATTTGTTGCTCCATCTTCTGATATCTCTGCTTTTTATCAGGGATCGTCTTGTCTTTACTAGCTTTTGGTGGCAGAGTACTCACATGGTCTGATTGTCTGTTGACTTGGAACTTGATCATATTTACTGACTCTTTGCTTTCTGGTTGTTTGTTGCTTGAACCACTTACATAGACTAAACCAGTCTTCAACAAAGGAGATCTTTGTTTTCTCAGAATGTCATTTAGTTATGCTGAGGCTTTAATGCTTGGAAGATTTTTGACATACAATGCTTTAAACTTCTCCATCTCTTTTCTGGTTTTTACTACCTCTTCTTCCAAGGCTTCACATCTTCCCTTCTTCTCTGATAACTGTTGTTTCAGAATGTCCTCTATTTTCTTTGCCTTTTCTAATTCCACTTTTAGTAGGGAAAAGTCTTCATTAGGTTTTTTATTGTCTTTCTTTAACTGTATCAACAATTGTTTTTGATTTTTCTTCTTAAATTTGAGTCTAGCAATTTCTTCTAGAGCACTGATCAATTCTCCTTCCAATTCAACCACAAATTCTTCATCATTAACATTACTTCCTATGATTTTATTATGACAACCCTCTTTGGCCATAAGCATAAAGTCATTAACCTTATCTTCACAAGCAGAATCACTATCTGTGTCTCCTAAAGAGTCATCATTGTTTACACATAAACTTTTCTTTTCACCAAATCTCTTGGATTTGTACTTCTCTTCACCTTCAACGTTATCGTCCTTCTTCTTGTGTGGACACTTAGATGCAAAGTGACCTATTTTTCCATAGTTAAAACATTTGAAGGGAAACTTGCCTTGGTACTTGCCTGATCCTTTCTTTAGTCTTCTCACAAATTTTGCTTCAATTTCATCAGGCTCATAATCCTCATTCTTATCTACTTTAAATGATGCTTCTCTAGAGGTGGGTTTATATTTACCTATCCTCATTTCATATGCAATCAATGTTCCTAGAAGTTGATCAAAAGGCAGAGCTTTTAGATCATTAAGTTCTTCTATAGCAAAGACCTTTGGGTTGAACATGTCTGGCAGAGATCTCAAAATTTTCTGAACTAAAGAGGCTTCCTCAATTTTTTCACCAAGTCCTTTCATTGCATTTATTAGTTCTTCAACTCTCAGAAAGTACTTCCCCACAATTTCATCCTCTTTTATCTTTGGTTTTTCAAACCGTAATATGTAGGTTTGAAGCTTGGCATCCTTTACTTTCTCATTTCTTTCATAACTGCTAATGAGTTTATCCCACATCTCTTTGGCAGAATCAAGCTGCATTACTTTTAAAAATTTAGCTTCAACAAGCCCATTCAAGATAACATTCATTGCCTTTGCATTGAAGCTAAATTCTAACTTATCATATTTAGAGGCTAGTAGAACTGGCTTTACATAACCAGTCTCTACCACATCCCAGACATCTACACCTAAAGCCATTATGTAGGTTCTCATCCTAACTTTCCATAAGGCAAAGTTTGTTCCATTGAACAGGGGGCCTTCTTGGTTGAGGTTCCTTCATGGCTAGTCATGTTTAAGCTCTAGGATCTACCCTTAGATAAAATGAACCTGCTTTGATACCAATTATCGAAATTACTAAGACAACTGAGAGGGGGGGGGGGTGAATCAATTGTTACTATGATTAAACAATTTTATGCCTATTGAAATATTATTAATCTTCTCCAAGTGATCATCAAGATTATGCAAGACATGAACAACAAAAATAATAGACATCAATCACACTTATGGTATACAAAGAGACAAATATTCATGAGGAAACCCATAAAGGGAGAAAACCTCTTCTTCTTAGAATGATAGGCAGTCTTTTATGTTATGTACATCATCAATCTTTGAGCACCAAATCAAAATGAGGCTACAACCTCTTCTTTAACAAACCAACTCTCTGGTTTCTCTAGCACCCACTAGAAGGAAGAACCAACTCCCTGAGTGTTCCAGCACCAACTGGATGGAAGCACCAACTTCCAGTCACAGAGGCACCAACCTGTATAACAAAGAACAATGGTTCTCCCTTGCACCACCCTACCATTCTGGTTTCTTTGGCTGCAACCAGATGAAAGCTACAACTCCCTGTGTTCAAGCATCCACTAGAAACTCCGAGGACAACAGTCCTCCCTAGCACCACCCTACCACCCTGAGATATGAATATTTACTTGAATAAGACATTACAACAATACATACATTTCAATGCTTACTGCTTCTTCTCTGTTTTTCAATTTTTCTATGCTTCTGTGTGTTCATGCTTGGCTCCACTTGTTGTCTCTCTCCATCTGCTCTTCCTCTATTCTTCTCTTTCTCTTAGGTTCTCGTACAATCTGCTATTTCACCATTTCTGCTCTGTCCAACTTATGTTCTTCATCTCTGCATCTTTCACGCTTTGTTCCTGCTCACTTCTTGATCACATACAGTTCAACTTGTTTTACCGAGAAACATCAACCTCTCTCTATCACAACATTTTTCTTTTGTCCATGCTCTTATTATCCGTTACACTCCGCATATCCAATGCTCAAGTTGAGAATCTCAAAGAAACGCTCAAGAATCATGATTTCAACGCTCAGGAACAATGATTCAACCGCTCAGGAACAATGATTTAGTTAGTGTAACTGAATCATAATTGATCAAGAAATCACGAGATGGAACAACAACCCTTCGATTAGATTCGGTTTGATCAATGCCATTGGATTATACCCGCAAATGATTTTTGACTTTTCAATGCGTAACCTTCGATGTGGATCCTAGTGGCGCTAGGTCCTTCCCCAAAATTCTGCTGATGTGACCTTGGGTGATGCTCTCATGTGACCACGTGATTACGGGTGCGACCAAAGGTGGTTTGAGGGAAATCTGCTTTTCACCCCACAATTCACAATAGAACCCCATGTATGGCTTTGGTAATACCGTGGTTTTGATTGTGGCCTGCTCACAAAAAATTAAGACCCGAGCATGTTCTGACCCCGCAATGCGACGGGACCGTCAATCTCACGATCTTGACGGTGCTCCTGAAAGGATGGTTCATATTTTTTCTTTCACGATTTGTGGATCAAATATTACCTTCCTAAATCAATGGCTGTGATTTATTTCGTGATCCAGGCTTCGAGAGTTTCAAATATCAAACCCTGTTATTTTCCATATGTCAATCTTTTGGAGTCGATGATCTGCGGACACATGTCCTCAATCGATGGATTTGCCTCTACTTCGGGAATTTGACCTTTAAAGAAGATCAACGGTTTTATGGCCCCTTTCTCGATCAATGATCAAGATCTCCTTCAGGTCTCTGGACTTATGAAATCTCAAGTCTCAAACTTTACTTCCCCTCGAAGTATGTAGATTACTGCCACATGTCCTTGCTGAGGTTGTTTGCCACATGTCCTTGCTGAGGTGGTCTGCTGATGTGGGTGAGACATGTAGGCTATGTAGTGGATTGTGGAGGTAGAGCATGGTAGTGGAGTGTGTTTTGTAGCGGGTATTCAAGTGTGACATCGGAGTGCGGAGGTGGTATGTATGAGTGGTTTGGTAGTTTACTCGGAGGGGGGTTTAGGTGGTAAGTGGTAATGAGCGAGGGGTCCGAGTTTACAGGAAGGTGACACGCATGAGGGTCCCACATGGAAAATACCACCAACTCAGGAAGAAAGGTCGAGGGATCCGATATGCCCTGTCGACCGTAGATCTGAGTACCCGATTATTGACCGCTGAGATTAGAACGCCCTTCTTCTAACTTATCCTGTCCTTCCACTTTAGAATGATCTGACGACTGAAATTTACTTCAGATGATCCGAAGGTCAAGGATTTATTTCGGCTCTCTGACTCTTTGGACTTCGGGGATTTCAAATCTCAAACTGACGATCTGGATCAGACGACCCAGATTCACTTCGAACGATCTGATGCTTGATATCTTCTTCAGATGATCTGATGACTGAGATTTACTTCGGATGATCCAACGACTAAGATTTGGTTTCGACTCTCTGACTCTCCGGACTTCGCGGATTTCAAATCTGAAACTGACACTCTAGATCAGACCACCCAGATTTATTTCAGACGATCTGACGACTAACGAAGATTCAGACAATCGAATTATCAAACCTTGTGCCCCATTTATCCTATCCTTCACTTAATTTGATCTGACAGCTGACGGATATTCGGATGATCGAATTCTCAATCATTTTTCCCTGCTTATCCTATCCTTCCATTTAATTCGATCTGACGGCTTATGGAAATTCGGGTGATCAAGATCTTAGATCTCAACCCTTTCTTATCATGCCCTTCCACTTACGGTGATCCAACAACCATCACATTTTCTCCAGATCCGATGGTCCTTATTCATTTCGGATTTCGGGCTTTGGGTAATTTGACTTTCAAGTTGCCAATTCTTCTGAAGTGAGATTCCCTGAATAATAAACTCCTCACAACTTTTGACGTGAACCAAATGTTGTTTGTCGATCATGTTCTTAGATCGATGGCTCGATATATCTTCGGTGCTACTCTTCTAGCTTATCATATCCTTCCACTTAGAAGGATCCAACGTTTGTCGGGTATTCGGTTGAAGGTCCTTTGGATTGGTGATCCAACGACCACTGTCTCTCTTCCTCCTAATATTTCTCGCCTTCTGCTCCACCTTTTGTTCTTGCCATCAATGACAAGAACACTCTTCCTATAAACATGCCAATAGTGCAATGATGAAATCCATCAGTAGAAAGCCAAAGAAAATGGGCTTTAACTATGAGGCTATAAAAAAACCTGTTTACACTTGTAGCAATTTCACAAGCACCTTCCAATCAAATTTATTTATTTCATTTTTATCTTTGTCACATACTTCCATGGAAGAGAATAATTGGGATATCTTTGCTAATAATTTTCTTCTCAGTCACCATATCCTCTCCTTGCACCACAATTTCCACAGCCAACTTGAAGTGATGAATATGAGGCAATTGGAAAAATATAAAAGAAAATAAAAACTCAACAAGAAAGAAATGAAGAAGAAATGAGGGTTTTGTACCTGCACACACACAAAAAAGATTTCTTTGGGTATGCCTTCAATCTTGTACTTGAAACTCTTGAAAGGAAAGTGTTGGATGATGCACACACAAAAAAATATTTATTTGGGTCTGCCTTCAATCTTTCACTTGAAACTTATGAAAGGAAAGTGTCAGATGATGGTCTGAATAATCTAAGCTCTTAATGTGGATTGTGCTCTCCACATCCTTCTTGTTATTGTGATTTCCAAATGATTCTCTCCAAACCATTGCTAGTGCAATGCAAGTTAACAATAATGAAATTAGGTTTTTTATTTGGTTTTGAGGTTCTATGGGAAAGCCCTAATCCGCTTCCCTCTACCACCAAAAATATCTTTCACCCTCAAGGAATTCCACGGGTACATTTTTGTGCACTTACATTTTTTTAATGCTAGGGATTTGTTTTCAACAAAAGAAAACAAATCCACCTCACCAAAAAATGGACCCAAACACTAGAAATGGTTTTCAATCCAAAAAAAAAACGACTCCCGCAAATTTGAAAATAAATTCCTAATTTCATTCCATACCAGGAGCAAGATCAACACCCTGGGTGGGAAATTCCGATAATTGTGGTTGTAAATAGTTCAGTATGAATACTTACAATGGTGTGGTTTATGTATTTGTGATGTTAAGATTGCAACAAGATAAGTCACAAGGTTAGAAGAAATTTATTGATGAGATTCTAAATTTGAAAAATCTCAAAAATAAATTTAAATTCGTTGGGCTCGCTGAATTTTAAATGTGAATCTAAAGACCAATTTTTAAAAAACCAAAATTATCAATCATTAAATCAATTATGTATGTGTGTGTTCAAAATTTTGAAATTTATATATAAATAAAGGTAATACTAAATTTTGTCTGAATTTCATCAAACAATTCGAATTTTATCCAAATTTCATGGTTTCCAAATCCAAACTTGCACCTGAATCATGTAACATAGGAAGAAAGAATGTTAAAGTTTATGGTTCTATGAGGCATGTTTGTGGAAGAAAGAAAAGTCTATGGGTGCTGATGTTGGATCATGTTGTCATTGATGCCAATGGTTTGATTATTTGGGAGATTGTTGGATCATATGTCATTGATGTAAATGCTTTGATTGATTAATGTCAAGTAATTGATTGATTGATGAACAATGTATATGTATTATCCTTGATGAGAATTATAGATGTCAAAGTGGAAACCAATTGATAAAGATGGATCATTGATATGATGCATAGATGAAGATGGATCAATGAGTTGTCATTGATACATGATGATGCATAGTTTGTTTGATGAAAAGATGACTCATTATTGTCTTATCATGATTGATAAGGTGCACAAATGGATGAACTCCAAAGTGGTCCCCTTATGGTGAAAGCCCTCACGGGAAGAAACTTTGTGGATTGAGTTATCCTAGAAGAACGATTGGATGACCCATGCTTGTATGTGGAATAATGAGATGAATATCAATGAAGTTGTTGGTGAAACTATCCTAGATGGATAGTGCTTGTCATGCCATTTCCAGTGGTATGTGGAATGTCACATAACTCCTCACGGTTTGAGAGTTATAGCCTTATGAAGTTGGAGGACCCCCATATGAAGGCTTGAAGCCCCCAAGGTCAAAGAAGTCAAAGTGCTTGAAAAGAAGAAATCATTATTTAAATAATAAAGTAAAGTGACAAAGTCAAGGTGGATTATTTAAATAATAAAAAGAAGTGACAAAATCAAGAAGGAATATTTAAATGATAAAATATTGGAGAACTTTCTATTTATGGAAAGTGGTTAACCCTAAAATAAGGAAAATAGGTTGAATGACCTAGAAATGGGTTAAGTGACCTAAAAATGGGTTAAGTGACCTAGAAGATGAAAGTATAAATACGAAGCTAGGATCTCTTGTGAAAATCACATTTGGTGATCATCTCTTTTGTGGATCAATGGAGAGATTCTAGTGAGATTATCTTGTGGAGTATTGTTGGAGAGATTATTGTGAAAGCATCTTTCGTGTGGATATATTAAGCATGAGTGAAGATCTATTCCGAGGAAGAGAGAAAGAGGAGGATCTAATGGATGCATCAAAGTTTCGGCAATGTCAGAGATCTTGACGGAAAATTCTCGGAACTTCAGAAACCCTAGTTTCAGATGCATACGCGGGTTGTCTGTGTATAGGGTGCATATACATTGAGGTATACATGGGTTGTATGTGTCTAGGGTGAGTATGTACGTAGGCTGTCTGAAAATAAGGAGCATATGGTGGACAGAATGGTAAAGACCTATGTTTGAGCTGGTGCCAAGCTCTTGATGATTAGGTGAGTTCAAGATGTGCATTCTATGGCCTCAGATCTATCACCGAGACACTGGTATGATTACATTATTGTCTTTATGAATACTATTGTTTGATGTGATGGGAATGCTTTGGGCATTCTTGGTATGGCTTCTATGATGTGGTTTAGTTTGGTTGATTTGGTTGATGGAGTGATCAATACTCTTGTGATTCAGTGGTGACATGATTGCTATGGTATACTAGATGCTTATACATGTTTGGGATAACATTCATATTGATCTATTTTGGAGCACGAGAAAGCTATTGGAGAGATTGGAGATGTTGTGACTGGCTGTGGGTCAATTTGGATAGTGGAAGACAAAAGAGAAAGTGATTGCAGGTTGCAGAGGATCAGAGCATGTGAAGAAAAAAAAACCCTAGTTGCTCAGAAGCTGTTATTGGATAAATCCGTAAGTGCGGACACAAACCGATCTCCCTAGATCCACCTAGATCTAGAACAAAGCAAGACAGAATATGACTCTTTCCCTAGATTTTAACTATTGAATTAAATAGGAGGCAAGAACCACGAACATACCTTATGATTTCTTCCTTTGGTCTTTGTTTCTCCCTCTTCGCTCTAGTGCTCTCGTACAGTCAAGATCAAAACAATACAAACCAACCGAAGTGAAGAAAGCACAATCTATTCAACAATCAATCTATGTATATGATCAAGGAGTTATACAATAAAGTGGAACTAGCTTTATGAGAAAGGGACATATTACTGTATCATATTAATGGAAAGTAAAGATTACAACCTGAGCCTTGATGTCACAAACTTCCTTTCGATGGCCCTTGGCTCTGCCACACACATTTGTTCACTTGCATGGAGAATATCAACCACCTTTGATAAACTTGTTGGAGTTTCCTAGCTGATGTGGCTTCAGTCCTTCACACAATCTTTCACCAATTCTCCAATGTCTTGCTTAACCTTGTTTTCTTATAACCTTTTCCATGAGAATCCCCTCAATATATAGGAGAGAATGAATTAGTTACTTGGATAAGAATGATCCCAAAATATCAGGGAATCCAGTACTAGGATAACCACTCGAATGCCATCTCATCCTTCTAGAAGATTCCCTTCTA
>ML809129.1:79806-101566 GCA_009831015.1 Picea engelmannii | reverse complement strand
CAGATCATTGAATGCAGTCTGCAATCAATGTTATTTTATTAATTGTAATTCTTTCTTAATTAAATCTTGCTTAATAATCTTTAATCATTTATCAGTTTAGGGGCATTACAGAATTGAAGGACATTGTTGAGGAGAAGTTCTGAGTTAGCCCTCATGGACTCATGGTCAAGCTAGAGGGTGAACTGGGCAAGTGATTTGGTTGCCCTATTCTATGGTTGGGAGGAACGTGGTTGTTATCTTGTCTTCTCGTGATCTGGTTCAAATATGTTGCTCTACTCCTTTTTTGTTTGAATGGTTTTATTTATGATGCAATGTATTTGTTAAATTGGAACTGAAATGATTTCTATTTTCTATTCAAATGACTTGATATTTGATGTCATGTATTTATTAAATATGACTGAACGATGGAATTGGCCTTTTATTTGTTATGATAGTTGAAAGGATTTATGCATGGTTAAATTCTGAAAGAAATCTCCTCTAAATTAGATTCATTGTTATTTTTATTTATTTATTCATTTTCTGAGTGAAATCAATGCTGAGATTGGCATATTGGGAGTGAAGGTTATGCTGTAATTTCATTAATCTAACTGTATGAAGAATGTCGGTAACAACATTCTGAGTGTTGTAAACTATGCCACTTTTTCCTTTCCATTAAACAGACTGTGTAGAGACAGATTTGTAGTTGTGGTAGGAAGACTGACTATTATTCCATTTTTCCCTTATAGTTCATTAACCTAACCCATATAAAGGTATCTCGAACAAGAGAATACAGAAACATAAAATCATACTATATAATTTGCAATGGCAGATCTATTATATGAACTACTTTAATAGTAAAGGAACCGGATGCGCCCTTGCTTATTACATAAATTTTCCTTTGCTCAAGGCTATACCAATTCAATTATTCATATTTAGACTTTCTTGTTTTAATAATGATGCACAAAGAAAGAAAAAAAATAAGAAGTACTGAATCAAGAAATGCGAAAGGACTGTGGGCCCAACATTTCGGGATTTCGGGGTTCAGGATTTCTGGGTTTTCGAACACCTGATGCATAAACAAAAATGAAACAAGAAGTGTCGAATCGCAAAATGCGAAAGGGATATGAGACCAACATTTCTGGATTTTGAGGTTCGGGATTTCGGGGTTTAGTAAAGAAAAGAAATTCTGGGCATATGTAATAAGCAAATCCCGAATGCCAAAACATCAACTTTGTATTTTATCTTATTTTAAAATGTCCTTAGTCTTTGTTTGAATTATTCGTGTATCTAATTTTATGCATCTAATTGTGCTCAGTTGAAATAATTTCCATGGATGACATATGTTCGTTGTAAGAAGTTTATGTTCAAAGACTAAATTCTGGGAATTGTTCATCCTGAAACAAAACACTAGACAAAACTATCTACATATGAACTTGAAAGAACAGATCCACCTACAGTAGCATATTTAACTATGAAATCAAAATTCTAGGTAGGATTGTCCATGTATAGATGAGCTTGAAAGGTACCGATATTTTTATAGGCATATGTGTACTTCTGTAATTGAAGTTCTAGGAGATCTAACTTTGAATAATTGAATTGGAGGAAGCCTATACATATAGTACTTCGTGGTTTCGAGGTTCGTGGTTTTGGGGTTTCACGATTCAGGATTTCGCGACTTCGACGACAATGATACTAGGCCCTTCAAACTCCCGGATCCTGAAATGTCGAAAAGGGATTAATAGGTTTTGGCTCCCCCTTTATCCCCCATCCATACAATCTCACTCGATTCCCTGGGGCTAACTCCATAGAGCACATCGAGGTTTCTTGTACCGGGATTTCGCGACTCGCGAAAATGAGGGTTCTTGCCTTTGGGTTTTCTGGGTGCCGAAATGACGAAACCTATTCCCACTAAATTGATTTGGGGTTTCGTGTATCGGGATTTTGTGACTTGCGAAAATGAGGAGTCTTGACCTTTGGTTTCCAGGGTGACGAAACGTTGATTGGAAGCCATGTGTCCCTCCGATGGACGGTAGTGACCTTTATCCACGGTCAACAGTTTTGATCTTTTCGGGATGATCAATGATCGCGACCAAATCCTGGCTTTCCCCTTTTTAGAATTTGGGAGAGTCTTGACTCCCCTGCATGCACCAGGTTTAAACCTCACGCATCTTTTCTGGATCCAACGACTCTCGCAGTTTTAGCACTTCTCCCCGAAGTGTCTCCACCTTTCATTTCAGTTGTTCTCATGTACATCCTCCCAGAGGTTAAAATCTGTGCACCCATATCCTTTCTCCAACTGATATAATGACATTTGTGCTCCCACTTGAGCTTTACCTCTCTGAGCTCTCAAAGGTTCCTTCATCCGAAGCTTAGATATTGCCTAAATACATATAAGCATGTTAGAGTAGTATGAGAGTTAAGGGAAGTGATAGAATTATGGAAGAATTTATCCATATAAGCTTTTATGTTTGAAGTAAACTTGATTGGCGTAATAATGTTCTTATGGACATAAATGAATCTTACCTTCTCTTAAATTCTAAGCTTAAACGAAATTAAATTATGTCATAGAATTTTTTTATTTTTTTTTATGGTTAATTTGAGGTACATTACATATGGTATCAGAGAAAAAGTTACAACATTGGGCCTGAACAGGGCCACATTAATTGCTTAGTATATATTCTGATTTATGAAAAAACTAATAAATCTTGTGGTTACAAACAGAAGGCATTTCTATTTTGTGTTGATTATGGCAGCCCAAGAAGGTGCAGAAATCAGGATTGAAGGGAATCCGCAGCAAGGACCTCTTGGAGATCCAAGACAAAATAGTGATGGAATCTCACCCATGGAGGTGTTGGAAACAATGAGGAATCTTATTGTTGAACTACAGGTTTTCAAGGCCGACAACGAAAAATTGAAGAAAGCACGGCAGGAAGAGAAAGAGATAAATGAAGTCCTGTTGCGTAGTATAGTAACCAAGAAAATCCCAAAAGATGATAAACATGATGAGGAGGTCAACAAAAGGGCCTCCAAGAATTCTGGTGTAGAAATAGAAAAAGAAGACAATTCGTCTGAAGGGACACCTTCTGCTGAAGACAAAACCATACTAGACAGAAAAAGAAAACAAACAGACCACCTTAAAGGAGAGTTTAAAAAGATTAAACCAGCTACCTTTGATGGAGAATCTAGGAAAGGAGAAGAAGTCGAGGAATTGTTGTTGGACATAAAAAAATACTTCCAAATCTACAACTATTCTAGCAACATGAAGGTCAGAATGGCCATCTACAATCTGAAGGGGAAGGCCAGCATTTGGTGGCAGGACCTGAAATTGGCCAAGGGCCTAAAGGAGAAACAGTTGGAATAGTCTGACTTTAAGAAGTATTTCAAGAAACAATACCTTTCTGAAAGCTATTATGAAAGGAAGACGAAAGAATTTTACGAGTTATGACTCGGACAAATGATGATGGAGGACCTTATAAATAAATTTTTGGAACTACTAAGGTTCGTATCGTACATCCGGGAGGATAAGGTAAAAATCCAGCGATTCTTAAGTTGTTTACCACAGGCCTACCAGGACAGAATTGAGTTTGACAGCCTCAAATCCTTGAGTGAGGTATTCAGGAAAGCACAAATGTGCTATGACCAGTATAAACAGCGGGAAGAGTTTCACAAGAACTAGAAGGATAAGAAGCAAGATCGAATGAACCAGCGGAAGAAGGGATACCAGCCATTTCCTTATCAGGTTGCAGAAAAACGTTTCTCAAGGAAGGATTTTCACTCCAATCATCTGAATATGCAATGCAGCGGTAAACCTGGGAATGAATAAGTTTGGGGACAAATCCCGCAAGCCATTAAAGTGTTGGGAGTGTGGAGAACTTCATCTAAGGAGTAATTTTCCACGTTTAATTGCATCTAATAGAACTATTGTTCACAATTTGCAGGAAGCCTTGACAGTGGGAGACGTGGGCAGAAGTGCATCAGATAAATGTAGCCATAGATGGTCCATAAGCTGACCACCAATCCTCGGTGGTAGAACTCGAAGGTAAAATCAACGACACTCATATTTCTGTTTTAATTGACCATGCGTTAAGTTATATTACTCCTGATGTAGTAGAGTCGAATAAACTTAAGAAACTGAAACTGCAAAGTCATGGCTTGTACAACTAGCAATAGGTACTAAAAGAAAAGTAGTTGACTTTATTTATGATCTTGAGTTCAACTTGGATGGTCAAAAGATAATGACCAATCTGAACATCCTACCACTAGGATATTATGATATGATTATCGGGATGGAGTGGTTGGAACAACACAAAGTAGTACTAGACTGTTATACAAAGATACTTAGCTATAAAGACAATTTTGGCACTGTTAGGACAGCACAAGGCATACCAAAACTTGTATCAGTCAAACAAGTTTCAACGATGCAACTCAAGAAATGTATTAGAAAGGGATGTCAAGTTTACGCCATCCAAGTAACGAATGTATTAGAAAAAGAAGATAATCCCAAGTTAGAAGACTTTGTTGTCCTACATGAATTCAAAGACATGTTTGTGGATGAGATACCAGAATTGCCTCCTAGAAGGGAAATAGATTTTTCCATAGACTTACTACCCGGATCAACCCCTATCTCAAAAGCACCCTACCGAATGAGTCTACCAAAACTGACAGAATTAAAAATACAATTACAGGAATTGTTGGACAAAGAGTATATCATACCGAGTGTCTCGCCATGGGGAGAACCAGTCCTCTTAGTGAAAAAGAAAGATGGCACTCTAAGACTATGTATCAATTATAGACAACTGAACAAAATAACCATTAAGAACAAATACCCCTTACCAAGGATGAATGATTTGTTCGATCAAGTTGGTGGGGCCAAGATCTTTTCAAAATTGGATTTATGATCTGGTTATCATCAAGTTAGGATAAAGGATGAGGACATAAAAAAAATGGCTTTTCAAACAATATATGGACACTATGAGTTTGTAGTCATACGTTTCAGACTCACTAACGCACCAGCCACATTTATGTGCTTAATGAACAACATTTTCAGTCAGTACTTATACAAGTTCGTAGTAGTATTTATCGATTGTATTATGGTCTATTCAAAGACGGAAAAAGAACATGATGAACACTTAAGGATAGTTCTGAAAACGTTGAGGGAACACAAATTGTACGCCAAATTTGACAAGTGTGACTTTTATCAAAAAGAGATACAATATTTAGGACATGTCATTTCCTCGAAAGGTATTGTCGTAGACTCGGAAAAGATAAAATCCATTATGGAATGGCCAGTACCTAAGGATGTGGCAGATATTCGGTCATTCATGGGAATCACCGGATATTACCGCAGATTTATAGAAGGGTTTTCAAAGATATCCTACCCTATCACGTCATTACAAAAGAAAGGGACCAAGTTTAACTGGTCGCAAAAGTGTCAAGACAATTTTAACAAGCTGAAAGAATTATTGACATAGGTGCCCATTTTGAAGATAGCAAACCTAGATAAAGACTTCACAGTATGCATTGATGCAAGTAAAGAGGGACTAGGTGGTGTTCTAACTCAGGAAGGGCACGTGATTTGTTACGAGTCTCAGAAATTAAAAGACCACAAGGGAAATTATGTCACTCATGACTTAGAATTGGCAGCAGTAATACATGCATTAAAAATGTGGTGACACTACATAATGGGAATTAAATTTCTACTATTGACAGATAATAGCGGTCTAAAATATATGTTTAACCAACTAGACCTTAATGCAAGACAAGCAAGGTGGCTAGCCTTCCTGAGCGAATTCGACTTCTAGGTTAGACATATCAATGGCAAAGAAAATAAAGTAGCATACGCTTTAAGAAGAAAAGTCCATGGGTTATTTGAGGTAAATATCAGGAGGGCAGAAAGTGATCTGGAACGAAAGGTAAGGACGACCGGTATTAGCGACGAAAATTACACTAAGATGATGGAAGAATTACAAAATAGTACCCTAGACTCAGATACACCAGATCTAAGTATCGACAAGAAGGGACTATTACGATTTAAAAACAGACTTTACATACTAGATTCAACAGAGTTAAAATTAACAGTTTTGGACGAAGTGCATAAGAAAATGTATTCTGGTCATCCAGGTTACCAAAAAATGATATCAGCACTTAAAAAATTGTTTTACTGGCTTAATATGAAATGAGAAACAACAGAATACTTGGCTAGGTGCTAGTATTTTCAGCAGGTTAAGGCCGAACACCAGCATCCAACCGGACTATTACAACCATTACCAGTACCAAAATGGAAATGGAAGACCATATCGCTGGACTTTATAACAGGTTTGCCAAAAAATCAGAAACATAATGATTCTATCATGGTTGTAATCGATAAACTCAATAAGTCTGAACACTTTATTCCTGTAAAGTCTATTTTTAAATCTATAAACATTGCTGAAATATTCATGAAATAAATTTTTAGACTGCATGGTATTCCTAAAATGGTGATTTCAGATAGAGACGTAAAAATCACATCCGCTTTTTGGAAGCAATTGTTTGCAGGGATAATTACTAATTTGAATTTTAGTACGAGTTATCATCCACAAACGGATGGACAGACCGAAAGGACAAACCAAATCATAGAGGATATGCTTCGCATGTATGTAAGAACAAATCCGAACAAGTGGGAAGACTACCTACACTTGGTAGAATTTGCATATAACAATGGGTACCAAACTTCGGCTAAGTTGAGCCCTTTCAAAATATTGTATGGCAGAAAGTGTACAACTCCAATTAGTTGGGATAACCCGACTGATTGACTCATGGTTGGACCAGAGATGCTCCAAAAAATGGAGAACATGGTAAGGAAGGTACAATAGAACTTGAAAGAAGCACAGGACAGACATAAGAGCTGCGCAGATCAGAAAAGAAGACACTTGGAATTTCAAGTAGGAGACCATGTTTATTTGAAGGTCAAAGCCCAAAAAATCTCGTTGAAGTTAGGGAACTGTGCCAAGATGGCACCCAGGTTTTGTGGGCCCTTCGAGATACTAGCTTGAATTGGACCCGTAGCATATCAACTTACACTTCCAGCTAATCTAAGAATTCATAATGTATTTCATGTGTCTTTGTTGAAAAAGTATATTCATGATCCTACTCATATGATTGATTGGAACTTGGTGTAGGTCGAACCCGAAGGCGAGTTCCAGGTGGAAACCCTGTGCACTCTGGACTGGAGAGAAATATCTCTTCGGAACATAGTCGTCGCTCAGGTAAAGGTGCAATGGAAGCACTTTAGTCCTGAGGAAGCCACTTGGGAGTTGGAGGGAGATTTGCATAAATCTCGTCAAATCGTGTTCTAGGAAAGGAGCGAACACTGATGACAGTGTTTTACTGAAGGGGGAAATGATGTGATATCCCTAAAAATAAAATAATTTTGAAATTTAAATTTGCTGGAAATTTATTTTCGTTTTTAGTAAATTCGAATTTGGAAACTTTTTTACATTTATGGAAATTCTCAATTTCGAGTTTGATATTTGTAATTAATTATTATGACTGTTGGGCAGACTTCTGATTGGACTCAACTAACTATTTGACTATGACACTTGTATAAAAAAACAAAATATTTATATTAATCGCAGAAGGACAAATGGAACAACCATGTTAAAATCAATTGACCATGACTCCATGAGTGGGGAAGAAGTTGGAACTACCTTTGGGCTGATTATTACAAGTGACAAATCAGATATTTGGCCATCAGAAGCCCCTGAAAATCAGGGATATAGAAAGCTGTGAAAATCCCTCCCCCAAGGGAGGGAAAAAGACCTGGGAAAAATTGATAAATAGCATATGCGAGGAGGCAGGACGCTGCCAAGTATGCTGGGGAAAAATATTTTTGAGCTCTCTTGCTCTTATGAACACTACAGATTGAGTGGGAGGAAAGAGGAGTCTGCTGAAATGGATTTTCCTTGTTGTTATGAGCACGGCTGAGTAAGTGTGAGGCAAGAGGATAACTACTGGAATTGAAGGACATTGTTGAGGAGGAGTTCCGAGTTAGCCCTCATGGACTCATGGTCAGGCTAGGGGGTGAACTGGGCAAGTGATTTGGCTTCCCTATTCTACGGTTGGGAGGAACATGGTTGTTCCCTTGTCTTCCCGTGATCTGGTTCACATATGTTTCTCTACTCCTTTTCTAGTTGAATGATTTTATTTCTGATGCAATATATTTGTTAAATCGGAACTGAAATAATTTCCATTTTCTGTTCAAATGATTTGATATCTGATGTCATGTATTTATTAAATATGATCGAACGATGGAATTAGCCTTTTATTTGTTATGATAGTTGAAAGGATTTATGCATGGTTAAATTCTGGAAGAAATCTCCTCTAAATTAGATTCACTATTATTTTTATTTATTTATTCGTTTTCTGAGTGAAATCAGTGATGAGATTGGCATATTGGGAGTGAAGGTTATGCTGTAATTTCATTAATCTAACTGTACGAATAATGTCGGGAACAACATTCCGAGTATTGTAAACTATGCCACTTTTTCCTTTCCATTAAACAGACTGTGTAGAGACAGATCTATAGATGAGGTAGGAAGACCGACTATTATTCTAGTTTTCCCTTATAGTTCATTAACCTAACCTGTATAAAGGTATCTCAAACAAGAGAATATATAAACAAAAAATCATACGATATAATTTCCAATGGCAGATCTATTATATGAACTAATTTAATAGTAAAGGAACTGGATGCACCCTTGCTTATTATGGAAATTTTCCTTTGCCCAAGGCTGGACCAATTCGGCTATTGATATTTAGACTTTCCTGTTTTAATAATGATGCACAAACAAAAAAAAAAATAAGAAGTACCGAATCGAGAAATGCGAAAGGACCGTGGACCCAACATTTCAGGATTTCAGGGTTCGGGATTTTTGGGTTTTCGAACACCTGATGCATAAACAGAAATGAAACAAGAAGTGTCAAATCACGAAATGCGAAAGGGCTATGGGTCCAGCATTTCAAGATTTCGGGTTTTAGTAAATCAAAGGAACTCTGCGCATATGTAATAAGCAAATCCCCAATGCCAAAATATCAACTTTGTATATTTTCTTCTTTTAAAATATGCTCAGTCTTTGTTTGAATGATTCGTGTATCTGATTTTAGGCGTCTAATTGTGCTCAGTTGAAATAATTTCCATGGATGACATCTGTTCATTGTAAGAAGTTTATGTTCAAAGACTAAATTCTGGGAATGGTTCCTCCTGAAACAAAATGCTAGACAAAACTATATACATATGAACTTGAAAGAATAGATCCACCTACAAGAGCATATTTAACTATGAAATCAAAATTCTAGGTAGGATTGTCCATGTATAGATGAGCTTGAAAGGTATCGATCTTTTTATAGGCATATGTGTACTTCTGTAATTGAAGTTCTAGTAGATCTAACTTTGAATAATTGAATTAGAGGAAGCCTGTACATATAGTACTTTAGGGTTTCAGGGTTCGGGGTTTCGGGGTTTCGTGATTTGGGATTTTGCGACTCCGGTGGCAACGATACTAGTCCCTTTGAACTCCCGGATCCCGAAATGCCAAAAAGGGATTAATAGGTTTTGTCTCCCCCTTTATCCCCCGTCCATACAATCTCACCTAATGACCTGGGGCTAGCTCCATAAATCACATCGGGGTTTCATGTACCAGGATTTTGCGACTTGCGGAAATGAGGGCTCTTGCCTTTTGTCTTTTCGGGTGCCAAAATTACGAAACCTATTCCCGCTAAACTGATTCGGGGTTTCATGTACCAGTATTTCACAACTTGCAAAAACAAGGAGTCTTGACCTTTGGTTTCCCAGGTGCCAAAACGTCGACCGACAGCCATGTGTCCCTCCGATGGATGGTTGTGACCTTTAGCCATGGTCAACAGTTTTGATCATTTTGGGATGATCAACGATCATGATCAAATACCAACTTTCTCCTTTTCAGAATTTGGGAGAGTCTTTACTCCCCTACATGCACCAGGTTTAAACCTCACGCATCTTTTCTAGATCCGACGACTCTCGCAGCTTCGGTACTTCTCCCCAAAGTGTCTCCACCATTCATTTCAGCTATTCTCCTCCGCATCCTCCCAGAGGTTAAACTTTGTGTGCCCAGATCCTTTCTCCAACTAATCTAACGGAAATTGTGCTCCCACCTGAGCTTTACCTCTCTGATCTTTCAAAGGTTCCTTCGACCTAAGCTTAGATATTGCCTAAATACATATAAGCAGGTTAGAGTAGTATGAGAGTTAAGGGAAGTGATAGCATTATGGAAGAATTTATTCATATAATATTTTATGTTCAAGGTAAACTTGACTGGCGTAATAATGTCATTATGTACATGAATGAATCTTACCTTCTCTTAAATTCTAAGCTTAAACGAAATTGAATTATGTCATAGAATTTTTTATTTTTTTATGGTGAATTTGAGGTACATTACATTAGGAATAAATCTTCTTAGAATGTTTATTTTTCCTATGAAAGACTGGAACTCTTTTATGTTTTTGGGATGGTCTATTTTTTGAATGGATTCAATCATGCTAGGATCTATTTTGATCCCATCCTTAGATATGATGTGTGCTAACAGTTTACCTTCCTGAAGACCAAACCAAGTTTTTTTTGGATTTAGTGAGATTCTGAATTTCCAGCATTTTTCAAAAAATTTTCTAAGGTGGAGTAAGTGCTCTTCATCTATTTTTAGAAAATCAGTTATGTCATCCAGGTATATGACAATGAATCTTCCAAGTTCATCCACAAAATAAATGTCCATTTCTCTCTAAAATTTGGCCCCAACATTCATTAAACCAAAAGGCATTTTCACATATATGAAAGTTCCCCAAGGTGTAGTAAATGTTGTTTTCTCCTGATCATCAAGGTGGACTAAGACTTGGTTGTAACCAGAAAAACCATCTAACAAATAAATTATAGTGGATCCAACTACCTTATGCAAGATATGATCCATTTTGGGCAAAGGATAGTTGTCTTTAAGTGAGACTTTATTGAGGTTTCTGAAATCAATACACAATCTGATTTCTCCACTTTTTCTTTCTGGTAGGAACTAAATTGGACACCCATTTAGAAAACATTAATGGGACAATGGTTTTAGCATCATACATTTTCTTTATTTCATTTTCAATTAGAGGCATCAACTTTGGGTTAATTATTCTAAGTTTTTGTTTGAAAGGATTATGATCTTCTTTTATGGGAATTTTATGCTGTATAATTCTAGTGTCATAAGATTGTATATCTTCATAGCTCCATGCAAAAACATCTACAAATTCCTTGAACAATTCTATATATTTATGTTTTTGAGCAGGAGGTAAAGATTTGGACAATTTAATCATTTTTTGTTCCTTATCAGTCCCTATGTTACAGTCCTCAACATCTTTTCTAGTAGGCTAAATTTTTGGTTTTTAAGCTACATCATCGAAATCAAACAATCGTTCCAATGGGACTAATCCTCTAGGCAAAATATTATCCTTTAATTGAAAAAAATATGAATTTTCTTCTTTTTCATTTATTTCGTCTAAATATATTTTATTTACACTTTCATTATCACTATCTACATCAATATTTTCACATTCAAATTCATTTTTTGATTGCAGAAAATCATCAATCTGTTCATCATTACCAAAAACTTGCCAATACCCGATATTCCCTGGAACAACAGGTCTTCATTTCAGCTCAACTGTGTACTAGTGATTAGGATGAAATGGTATTTTACAAGTGGTTGCTGAGGTAGCTAGTCCATCAGCAAGTATGTTTTGGACTCTGGTAATCACCTGAAAATCATATTCAGTAAAGCATTGCCAAAAATCAAGAACAACATTTCTATAGGCCCTTAGTTTCGGGTGTTTGGTAGAGTACTCACCTTTGATATTTTTTATGATAAGTTCAGAATCACCCCTTACTGAAATTCTTTTGGAACCGAGATTTTTTAACAATTTTAGACCTATCATTAATTCTTCATACTCGGTTATATTGTTGGTACACTGAAAATTTAATTTGTAGGAATGGTTTTTTAAATATCTTTCTTTTGAATTGAAAACCCACACTCCAGCTCTAGATCCTTCTTTACTGACAACACCATCAAAGTATAAACTCCACTGAGGTTCCATTGGTTCATGAGTTTGTATTATCATTGTTTTATCTTCTTCATGGGTTTCTTTGATTTCCTCCAAGTTATACACATTATCCTCCAATTTTGAAATTTGACTTTCCATGTCACCATCATTATATAAAATAAAAGATTCAAGGTTAGAATGAACAGAGTATAAGGGGTAGTTATGTGGTTTCTCTTGACTACTAATCATGTATTTCATTAGTGTATCCATGTATAATCTCTTTTGTTGACCAAATAATGGGATGGTGGMATAAGACATGTCSAACTGTAAGATACCCTATAATTTGGCTCCRTATGATCGAGAAAACAAYRTGCCATACTTTAGAGGTATGTCTGCAACAACAATGTCCATAACTATGCTTTTGGATGGTATTTGTGCCAAAGTAATACACAAATATTTGATAAGACCTAGACATTTAAATTTTCTTGAATCAAACGAGTACAAATCCTTGTAAGGTCTCATGATATCAAGTTCCAATTTCTCCATCACACCCTTAGGCATAAGGTTGTGAGAAGCACCAGAATCTAGCATAGCATTGTGCAAAGCCTTCTCATGGATATTTAAGATGATGTAACAAGGAGGAACATAACCACTTTAAAATTTCCCCTCGACTGCAGGTCCAACAACAATTCTGGTTGATCATCAACGATGTTTATTGTGTTTGTACCCACTCCTGGTTCTATGTTCAGGGCTTTGATCACTTGTGACCTGTAAGCATCCCTTTTTATCAATTTTGACAGAGGAATAGGTATTTTCAGTTTATCCAATTACTTTCCAGACTGAATGTGGTAGGAGATTTATTTTCATTAGGAGAATCTAATTTCTCAAAAACACTCTTATGTGTAGTAGGATTGGGCTGACTGGTTGAAGGAACATCAGTTGGAGTTGTCTTTAGTACAAATTCAGGTGTTCCTTTTGTTGGGACCTCTATGTTTTTCTTTTCAAGAACTTTCTTGGAAAGTGTATTTGAAGATTTCTTAAAATCAGAAGCTTTCTTGGTTGGATTATCATTAGACATCTTGTTTCTTAAGTTGTACTGCCTATGAACTTCCATTATTTCATTTTCAAAAGCTTGTTGTTCTGATTCTTCCTCATCGAATTCAGTTTGTGAAAGGAGGAAAATATCATGTTCTTCTTGGGTAAGAAAAAAAGAATCATTGTGATTTATTCCCATGATATTTATGTGAACATCATCAAGTTCCTCAATTGTTTCTTCCCCCTCATCAACATAGTTTTCTTGAAAAGGTGGCCTAATCTGTTGATCAGGGCCTCTCTATTTTCGTTGTTCTCTAGGTTCTCTTTATATGATTTGGGGAGTATTTCGCCTGAAATTAGGATTTCGGATTTGAGGACCAGGTTGATTCTCTCTAGGTGGGTTCCTGACAATGATTTCTAATATTTCCATCATTCTTTCCACGGATCTGACTAAGGATTCTATTTTGGCATCTGTAGTGGAAGTGGATGGATCTTACTTAATTTTTACTCTCCTTTTTTTTCTTTGTCTATCTCTCCTAGCCAATAGATTTTCCTCAACACTCACAACACATTTTTGCATATCTTCCATAGTTGCATGGTTTCTTTCTCTCAATTGGTAGGACATGTCAACATCAAAACCATTAGGGAACTTAATCAAAGCTAAGACTTGAGGAGGTTTAATGTTAGTTGGAATTGCATTATATATATTGTTGAAGTGAGTACAATAGTCATGTACACTTTCCCCTTGGTTTCTTCTAATACTTTCATATTTAGATAAAATTTGGAGTGGATTTTTATTTATTTCCCATATATTGAGAAAATATTGGTGAAAGGCAACAATATCAATAATGCTAGCAGTTGGTAAGGCTTTGAACCATTTCTTAACATCACCAGTTAAATTTTTTGTAAAGAGTCTCATTTGGACGTCTACCTCATCTACTTCTTGTAAATCGAAGAATTCATTCATTTTTTCCACATGATGTTGTGCATTAAGTCTTCCAGTTCCATCAAACTAAGGAATCCTAGTTTGATAATCTTGGGGCATATTGTCCTAGGGAGCATCCAAAACAAGGGGAGCGTATCTTGCTACCATGATTGGTGGTGGAGGTTGGTTAGTAGGAACTCATGTAGTAGGTTGGGTTGTAACCTGTATAACTGTTGGAGAAGTGATATAAGATGTGGAAAAAGCAGGGTTGGGAGATATAGAATGAGTTACTTGAGGATTAATAGAAGTTGTAGAGATAGAAAGGGCAAAAAGTTCAACACATTGTTGAATGTAGGATTTTTGCAAAGATTGATCAAAGTATGATGATATATCTTGTAATTTTTCAAAGTCGTGAAGGATTTTTTGATCAAGATCTACTCTAGGAGAGTGTCTTTCAGAGGTTCTAAGTTGGATAATGGCCTGATCAAGGACTGTCTCATCCACAAAGTTATCATATTTGGTTATGAAAATGCTATGCTCAAAAGGTAGATCAAACTGGATGTCTTGGATTGTGACAAACTTCTCTAGAAGAGAGGTGGGCCTTGGAAGAGGATTATTGCTCCCTTAACTTTCCGTTGTGCTTCTTTTTCTAATTAACTTTTCTAGATTATCTACTACTTTTACAGGTTTTGAATCAGGGTGAGATCTGGTATGAATTATTTTTAGAGCTAGAACTTTAAAATTTTATAAACATAATTATTTACAAATTTTAACAACCTCTGAACATTTATCTCTTTGAGATTTAGATCTTTGATTTTTCATGAATAAAGTTTTCTTATCTAGGGAAGACAATTCATAAAGTTGGAAAATTTGTTCAATTCCCCAGTATGGTTTCCACTATGTTATCACTCTATAATTCCCATAGGTTGTCGAAGAGTAGAAGAAATTGACAGAGGTAACTATCAAAACCACTTTTGAAACTGGGATCTAGCCCTACAAGTTTTAGGGAGGGATCTCTCTGTAAGATTTAGATTTGTTTAAGTTTTAAATGTTAGGCTAGCTATGATAATCTGAATTTGTTTGTTTATTTTTAGTAGTTGGATGAAAGAATGCATTAAATTTCCATTGGGCTATGGGGTCTGTATAAAAAATGAGGATCAGATTCAACTTTTTATGAGGTTTTATTCATAGGGAAGGGTAGTGAATCTATTGGATCTATTGATATTAAGTGAGGTGAATAAGAAAGAAAATGTGTGAGAGTCCACTAAGAAAAGAAGCGGCTAAGACTTCCCTTACTCAACTTCAAATGAAAAACATATAAACAATTAAAAGACCAGAGACAAGTTATACAAGATAAATTATGTTCTATCGACTTCCTTTTAATGATTAGAATCTGAAATACATAAATGATCACGGAGAATAGGAAAACATTCAACAAAGATAGAGACACATCACCAACAATCTGACACAAGAATCATGTGAATAGCCTATTTTATTATTGGTCGATCCTTTGAAAAAATTACACAATAGCTCCTCAGTGCAAAAATCAACCCACAATACTTTGAAGAAAGAAGTATTTATACAATAATTTACTTCAGATCCTATCATAAATGACTAGGATATTATGGAGAAAAGATCTAACTAACTAGATCTCAAATTACAAAATATAGGAATTTTGTTGATCCATTCGGATCCTTGGTGTTGATTTTGTGGAAGTAGTTGGCGACTCATGTCGTTGACTTGGTTGATTGCTCCATGTTGACTCGAACCTCAAAATTACCTTTATGCAAGTAAAGAACAAAGATCTTCCCATCTCTTTTTACTAGGGACGAAAACCTTGAGTAAGTTTTTGTATATCTCGTCCATCTTAGTATACTTGGGAAAACTGGGTTGGTGATGAAAATATGCTTTATCTCATGCTGGATGCTCAGTTTCAACTATAATGTTTCTAGGAAAGCTTTACTAGTAATGCTTCCCTGTATACATGCAAAATTGGAACCACCCTTTTCCACTGTATTGATCTTCTTTTTTCAGTGTGATTTTGGTACAGATACCAATATATTGTTTTGGACAAATCAGGGAGGTGAAGAATTCTCTGGACTTATTCATTGATTCTTGGCTCTGTTTTGCTGTTGATCATGAAAAGAACTGGGTGATAAAATTGATTAATGAAATCATTGAAGCTGACCTCAGTTGATTTTTTCCTCACTAGGGAGGTCCATGAAGTCATTGATTGAGGGTTTCCTTCCTGATCCAATTTCTGAAGAGCACATGAAAATCTATCTGACCGAAAAAACAGGAATAGGTACACCAGTATTGAGGAATATCTTAACATTCCTTCCTTTTAAAATTTGAAAATTTGATGATGTATGTTATCAGCCAAAAACTGACTGAAATCAAATTAGAGTCTATCATTTTCTTCTATGGAGAAAATGGACATAAAACCTAAGATAGGTTCATCTATCCATTCATCAGAAAAGTATATTAACAATTAATAGAGGGTAGAAATAATTTGGTTTTCCTTGACACAGAAGATGGAAGATGGATAGGGAAGGTTTTTCTTAGGAAACTGAGCATCTTCTGGCAGGAAGATTTCAAAAAATTGGGCTCTTTGGGGGAAGGAGAGTTTCTAGTAGAGGTCATTCAGGGATTCAACAGAGAAAGGGATTACAGAGTCAATTCTTGGGATCTGTAACATCTGATTAATGGATTCAGGGGTAATGATCAAAATGGTTTCACCAGAAGAGGAAACTGTGGCCCTTTGGCCAGGAAAATAATGGGCTCGACATTTCAAGGCAAATTCCGGGAAGTGGAAGGTCTGAGGGAACATGCATAGAGGAAAATTGGACTTGCACAGTCTAATTTTGTCACTCTAATCCAATAAAATATCCTTTATCCAGAAGTGTAATTTGAAGAAGTCGAATTTGCACTTCGGATCTGTAATTTTGTAGTCTTTATCTTCCATGGTGTTAGCACTATAAGTCACCTCCAGATTGCATTGGAGGTAAGCCGAGTACCCATCAGAGTTTTATGTCACATGTTGGTTTTAAAGAGGTCAAATGGGCGTAGACTCAAGATGATATTGTTTTAAATCAAAAAACCGGACTGGTATGCACATGCAAGTGAGGTCTTAATTAAATTCAGACAGTAAGTTGGAGTAAGGGTGAATAGATGGAAGAATTTGGTGAGGAGAGTGTAGAGGTATGTCGTAGACATTAGGTTTTCCAACAACCTAAGGAGGAAAAGATTCAAATATAATCTCCTATTGGATTCAAAACTTTAGGAAACTGAATAACGTAAATAACAACACTACAGTCAAACATACATTACAATACAGTCAAAACAATCCATGTGAATCCTTCAATCATGGACCCTTGACTATTAGAGGAACATAGGATGAAAAAGAAGTTGAATTTCATTAAACAAAATGTATCAGATCAAAATACGTAACCAAAGAACCAAAAACTTCATCAAAAGTTTACAATACAGGAGAACAGCTCAACCATCCATCCTAACAAAATCTCAAAACCGAGTATATATACTGAGAACTGTTGCAACTACCAAGAGTGTGATCAGACCATTGCATTCAAAGTTTTTAGTCGGTGACTGCTCTGTCAGACTGTGCAGGCATTCTCATGTCAAACGTGAGCTCACCTCAGTTATGAGATTTGGAGGAAAATCTGTCCAGAAGAAAGCTTCGGATTGACAATCTGCACTCATGGCCGTTCTCAACATGATTTTTATTTATGGGGTGAGAGGAGGTCTCAAATGTCACCCCTATTTTCAATAACTACCTTCATCGGGATCAGGATGAGGCCTCACATCCATGAATGTTCCAGGGAGTGCTCACGACTTCTTCAAGTCAAATCCGACGCCTCGAGGCCATGAAAATATTCTTTTGTGACCAATACGAGCACTGTAGGTGCTAAGATTCTTTTTGGACCCTCCCTTCACTGATATGACCTCCGGYTGTGACCAAGCGCTTACCTAAAAGGTGTTTCACGACTTCGCATTTTGGGTTCCTYGTTGTGAGCCATTCTCAACTCTCCAAATTTCCAAACTTGTGAACTGGAGACTAGAGAGCGCTAGATCCCTTCTTATGGACCCCTCCGATATGAACACCGCTAAAACCTGGGGCTTATCGTCAAGGCACTTCAAGACTTCAGGTKCTTCAGGCTTTGGCCCTTTGGGACTTTGCAATGTTTCTCATTTTAAAAATATCGAAGTAAAACTCTCWGAGTTACAGATTTGATGACACATGGYGCTTGGTGATCAACGAATCAGATCTATTTCAGGCCTTCTGGACTTYGGGACTTCGACCACTTCAGTAGCTTCGACAAATTCAGTGCTTTGGCGGCCTTATGGAGGCCGCGAACTTGGACAACATGCTTCCCTTGACAACTATATGTGATAACATTTGGCTCCATAGGGGATGGTATGCTCCCTGCGACCTACCAAAAACAAGTAGTTCCAGTGCCTTAGTTGTTGGGTTATGGAGTCATGCTCAAAAAATGTCCTACTGAGGATTACAGTCAGATAATTACTCTAAACAAAAGAAAATACATGGGCTCCAGAGGATATTATTTATATACAATCCTAGGCTACTTATTTTTTACACAGTACTAGGTGAAATCAAACTTCCACCATAGCCATTCAAGTGGCTTCCTAACTGGAATACCATTTACTTTGTCAGTGACTGATAACAGATAATGCAACTGTGACAGCAGAACGATTACATCCTTCATCTTTCCTTCAGATGACAATGGTGGGATAAGAATTGGAGGCTTCAAGTCATGGAGGAAAAGAAACTCCATGTATTCCCCTATAGGCTCATATAATGAGTGACAAAATCCACTGGGATGGTGGCAGAAAACATGCTATGTCCTACAGTTGTTCACACATGGTTGAATGTCACTAGAAAGCATAGGTGAGTGAATGGTTGATGCAGGCTGACTAATCCCAGGTGATGGTTTCTCACTCACAGGCTCAGGGCATGATATAAATTGCTCATTTGGCCATCCCTCTTCTTCTTCATGGCTCTCCCAAGGGTCAGAGTCATAATCTTCTTAAACATGACCCATGGGAAATCTATGCTCTTGATCTTCTACAGGCCCATGATGATTGATTTCCACACAATTTTTTCCTTCAATGTATAAAGGAAAAGGTTCAGTTGCATGCTCTTGGAAATCCTTCATATTCAGCGCAAAATCTAATTCATAGTTTTCATACACAGGCTGGATGCTCCCTGAGTCATCAAAATATGAGGCAAAGATTTGTTGCTCTCCATCTAAATACACACCTATATCTTCATTTAAATCTGAGACAACATGTGCATCAGGGACATAAAATGTTCCCTCTATGGATATGAAATCCTCAGCCTCACAATCATGGGAAGGGATGCCAAGAACATCTTCTCCTAGGACTAGAAAATCCTTTGCGCTTTCCTCAAAAGAGTAGTGAACACGATCTGCCTTCAATTTATCTAACCTTGCAGAAAGTGATTGTACCAGTTTCACCAAATCATATGAGGTATACCCCTCCTCCTCACAGCTTCCATCCTCATAGATTTCATTCTCACAACTTTCATTTGAAATAGACATACCTTGAACACAGTCTTTATTTTCTTCACAACAATTATGAAAAATTAACTTAGAAGAATAAACTTTTGACAATGCCTATTGAAAGCTGCATGAACTTCTCCCAGGGAGGAGATGCTAGCAGGGGGTAAGGAGTGATGACACTGATGAGCATCTCCTACTAATGAGAACATGAACATGTTCATGAATACATCTTCATGATGTATCTCCCACTGATGCATGAGTTCATGAAACTCATGGACATGCTGAGCAGGGTTGTCCTCTTTACGCTCTCTAAATATGGGCAAATAATCACCCCATTCATTTGGAGTAGGAACAACATTGGGAAAACTAGGAACATCAGAGAAATTAAAGGGAGAAAACCTTCGAGCCATGATTTTTTCCATTTCAAACCAGTGGAGTCACCAATCGATCCTTTAATAATGGAGTCGCCAGGTGAATGATATGCAGTCTGAAAGTGTTTGGTCTTTGTTCACCATCAAAGACCAAATCTGATCATTGTCAATATCCCAGGGAAATTTTAAGCTGAGAAATCGGCTGCTAAAATCCTTCTCAAAAAATTTCTTTGGGTTAGCTTGAGTGTGCTAGAGGCAGCCACAACCGAAATAGTGGAGTCAACACAGTGGATTCGCTAGGTGTAAGTTGCAATATTTGATGTACTGAGTTCTAATTCACCTTTAGAACCAGTAAGATTTGTCATTCTATCCCAGGGAAATGTATTCAATTCATTCCCCGACACGGGTGCCAGAAATGTTAGCACTAGAGGTCACCTCCAAATTGTGTTTGAGGTAAACTGAGTACCCATCAGAGTTTTATGTCACAGGTTGTTTTTAAAAAGATCAAATGGGCACAGACTAAAGATGATATCGTTTTCACTCAGAAAATCGGACTTGTATGCACATGGAGGTGAGTTCGTAATTAACTTCAGTCAGTAAGTTGGAATAAGGGTGAATAGAGGGAAGACTTTGGTGAGGAGAGTGTAGAGGTTTGTCGTAGACATCAGGTCTTCCAACAGCCTAAGGAGGAAAATATTCAAATACAATATCCTCTTGGATTCAAAACTTCAGGAAACTGAATAACGTAAATAACAATACTGCAATCAAACATACATTACAATATAGTCAAAACAATCCATGGGAATCCTTCAATCATGGACCCTTCACAATTAGAGGAAAATAGGATGAAAAAAAAGATGACTTTCATTAAACAAGAAGTATCATATCAAAATACATAACCAAAGAACCAGAAACTTCATCAAAAGTTTACAATACGGGAGAACTACTCAACCATCGACCCTAACAAAATATCAAAACCAGGTATATATACTAGGAACTGCTGCAACTACCAGGAGCGTGATTAGACCACTACATTCAATGTTTTAAGTCAGTGCATGCTCTGTCAGACTGTGCAACCCTTCTCATGTTAGACGCGGGCTCGCCTAAGTTATGTTCTTTGCAGGAAAATCCGTCCAAAAGGAAGCTTCAGATTGACAATCTGCACTCATGACCGTTCTTAGCATTCTTTTCATTTATGGAGTGAGAGGAGGTCTAAACTGTCTCCCCTATTTTCAATAACTACCTTCATCGGGATCGGGACGAGACCTAATATCCATGAAGGTTCCATGCAGTGCACATGACTTCTTCAAGTCAAATCTGATGCCTCGAGGCCATGAAAATCTTCTTCTCTGACCAATAAGGGAGTTGTAGGTGCTAATCTTCTTTGTGGACCCGCCCTTCACTGATATGACCTTCGGCTATGACCAAGCACTTACCTAAAAGGTGTTTCACGACTTTGCGTTTCGGGTGCTTCATTTGGATCCACTCCTGACTCTCTCGATTTCTGAACTCGCGAAGTGGAGCCTAGAAAGCGCTAGCTCCCTTCTTATGGACCCCTCTAATATGACCACCACTACGACCTCGGGCTTATCTTCAAGGCACTTCGAGACTTTAGGCGCTTCAGGATTCGGCCCTTCGAGACTTTCCAATGCTTCTCATTTTAAAAATCCCGAAGTAAAACTCCTAGACTGATAGATCTCATGATGCGTGGCTCTTGCTGATCAACGACTCAGATCTATTTAGGGCCTTCGGGACTTCGAGCCTTCGACCACATTGATAGCTTCAACAAATTCGATGCTTTGGCGACCTTGTAA
>ML809129.1:65096-79729 GCA_009831015.1 Picea engelmannii | reverse complement strand
GAAATGATAAGAGAGTGACACATTAGGTGGGTCCACCGCAAGGGAAACCTTTTTTCTAGACCCCCCCCCCACCGTTAAAGGCATAAAGGTTGGGGGGGTCTGAAATGTGTCGAGGGTCGTCGATCTTGGCACTGTTAGATGTCTCTAATGAAAGATGTGTGTGTTTTAGTCGCAACACAATGAAGCGTCTTATCCACAATAAAATGAATGATACAATTATATAATGGGTAGCGCTAAGCTCACCCTTTCTTATTTTTTCACCAAGGTATTATTGCCTAAGCTAAAAAACATCAAATTTACTCAAATAAAGGGTATTTTAACAATCCCTTTGCAATTTTTATTGAAATAAACATTACTAACCTAACTCCTCGCCTAATCAACTAGCACATTAATCCAATAGTCTATCCAGCTTAGACTATTGGATTAATCATTACTCTAACCTGACTAATTTGGCCAATATTACATTGTTTGACCAAATTTATTCACTAACCTATTAACATAAATTTAAAAAGGTTTGATCATGATTATACAGTATGATTCAAACCAAATTTATTTTTTCATGGGGTTATATATATATATATTATACCCTCTTTTCATTTTTTTTATTTTTATCCTTTTTCTTTTTCTTTTTCTTTTTGTTAATCATTTGCAGAATAAAACATTATTTACAGTAAAATATGACTAGAGGAAAAAATTATAATCACGGGGTGATACTATGAAATATAGGGTTATAAGAGTGGGGAATATAATGTTACCCTTGTGAGCCCCCCTAGTAGTGCCCATTTTCCCTCGACAGTGACAACACTAGACTAGGGCACAAAAGTTGATGACCAAGGTGAAACAAACACAACTTCTCAAGCTAGTGACCCATTATCCAACTTCAACCAATGATCCTTGGCCACATGCCTAGTAAATTAAGAAAAAAAAATTGCATAAAGAAGGACTAACATACCTCATGGTGACATTGGCTTACCATCTCCCATACAATGACTTGTCTCGATGTGATGAGATTGGTTGAGCTATATTGTAATAGAAAAACTGAGGGGGGCTACTAGGATACCATCTGTGGACATGTTGATTATCATCATGGTCAAGATCATTGTCTCCATTGCAAGCCATGAGACATGATTTCCTCTAGTTAACCCTAGGGATGGGGGGTAGCAAGTAATATAGAAGATCACATGATATACAACATATTTCACTATGGGAGAAATTATTGATGGAGACTCTTGAACAAGAAAATAAGAAGAATATGAGACATTCTTCACAATATTGTTGAAAGTGGCTTTACCTAGATTGCAATTAGAAGTAAGAGAACCAATTTTTTCTGCATTGGCTCCCACAAACATCCCAAGATTAATTTCTGCCTAATTACTAGGTCCACGAGATGGGCTTGTAGTTGAGATTGCTTTGTCCATGGAAGAAAAAGAGTTTTGAAGGGGTGAAGAACCAATCTAAGTGACTACCGTTGAGGAGGAGGGCTCTATAAAGAATCGTGGAAGAAGGATACTAGCCATGTGTGGTCGAATCAAGCTAAGAAGTGATCTCTCCACATGGGTGGGGAAAAAATTTAGTTGTTATTGCTTGGATCTATTGTGCAAGGGCCATGTGGAAGCAACTTCATGATGGGACATTAATTATCACATCTCCGAGTAATAGCACTCAACTTAGATTATTATATTTGATTGATAAAATATTTAATTAATTACAAGTGAGGAGAAAAAACTAACATAGTTACGAATCATTAAAACATATAACTAATATTTATCTACTAATTTAATGGTAAGTTGTTAATACAAGTAATGTCAATTTAGTGATAGACTTTGATATGAGTAATCTCACTACATTAATGAATTTATTAATAAAATAGTTCATGCACAAAGTGGGGTATATATATATATATATATATATATATATATATATATATATATATATATATATATATACGTGTTCCTCTTAGTAAAGCTATCTCTAATCCCCTCAAAACTATTTTTAATCCTATTACTAATTACTTGTCCATTACTTTATTTATTATATAGTAAGTCTATTATATCAAAACATAGTGGGTCATTACAAACCCCTAACCCAATGTATGATAAATAAACTAAATACATGCATTACATCTATTAAGACTTCTCCTCATTAATTGTGTTAAGATGACAACTATATGATTCTACAACTTTTAGAATATAATACTCCATTCTAACTAAATAATATTAAAGAAATAATATTCTTTTTATATAAGTGTATTTACATTTTCACCAAAAAAATTAATGAATAAAAATGTTTTTTGACAATATACTCAAAAGAGGCATGGGTCCAAACCAAAAAACCCAATCATATACGTATTTAGAAGTATTACCACGTGAAAATGTAGAAAAAGTGCGGTTAAACTCGGAGTTTATTCTATCATCTATTAAGCATGTGTTTTTTTTCAATTGCGTGTATTTGATGTTAATACATTTTATTGGGTATATTTTGTATGGTGGTATTAAATAAATAATTGATTTTTTTAATTATATATATAATGGATTATATATTTTCAATGTTATAATAATAATATAATTTGAAGTAGTATTATAGTCAAAGGTAGAATTGGTTGACATATTTTGACCCTCTTAAGTGGAACTTGTAAACAATATAATATTATTTTAAGTACATAATAAATATAGCAGGTTTTAATTAGAATATTTGTTGGAATTTGATTCACTTATATGTTTTATATAAAGTTTATTTTAAACCTCTACTTTCTAATTAGTTAAATCTCTCTTTATATATAGTATATAAAATTAAATATATTTCATTGCATAAGATAAACAAAGTTTATTTTACAATTTCAGTATTAGAGTGAGTAATATGAACTTTAAATATGGATGTGTGTGAAACAAGTCTTTTGAAATAGTTAATTATACGAGAAGCTAGATGCATTTTAGAATCCAATATTGAAAAGATTATCCATTTCATTTATCTTTTTATAAACATATATTTTTTAAATATAATATTTAATACTAAATATAAATAAAAATAAAAATAAAAATAAGTTTAATTTCAAATTAAATAATAATGAGAATGCATATACCAGATATATAGGAAGAGGTCTTGGGTCAACTTTTTAATTGGTTTGAGTATATGGTCACCTCAATTCTTTATGGGACTAGCATAAAATAATATATGCTTCCAAATTTGCATTGGCTGTATAAAAGTTTTTCTCACATGCTTTACATTGGCCTATTCAAATTAGGAAATCTCTATAAAAGTTTATTGAGAAATGTATTTTTAAAATAAAAAGTATAAGTTCATCATAGATTTAGATATATATTTTATTATTCCTTTCTCTAACTAATAAATTATAAAATAAATTGATTTTGTCCTATTAATATATTTTTCATGATGGATAGATATATATTTTTCAGAAGTCCAATCTTATGTTATAATGATTTAAGATTTTTATGGTGAGTGTAGAATCACATCGGTCTGGAGAATGGGATTTTGAGTTGATTAACACTAATCTCGTGAAAAACCTAGGGTTTGAACGAAAGGTTCTCTCAGTGGTGAATCCTGCAAATCGACAGGTCGAAGGGCGGTATAGTAGGGGAGGCGGCTAGGGTTTCCCTAGCCGCTTCCCCTCCCATAGGTGCTTGTCTCTGCTTTCCCTAACGACGCGTGACTGGTGCTTTGTTTGCGCGGTATTTGGCTAGTTGGGGTTCTTTCCCTCTGATCTTCTAGTGGAAATGCCCCCGTGGGCTTCTCGGCTTTTCCCCTACCTCTTTGAGTGACGACCAATCCTTCTTTGGGCTTGGATTTCTCGTTTTTTTTGCTAGTGGCCTTGTCTCTGTCGGTTAGGGGATGGATCTGGTGCTTCGTATTTTCGCACGGCCATTGGTCTGCTGGACCGACATATACTCTGGTGACTGTCATGATGAGAGGTTATTTGACTCTTGAACTTGATAGGGTTTCTTCCTATTGATGGCTCCCTCCTTTGGAGCTTTGGTGGACTGGTTTTGAGTCTTTGGACTTGGGATCCAATGTTTGGTGCAATGATTGTTGGGTATTCTACTCTTTGGAGGTTGGTTTGGAACTTTGAGGTCCATCTTTTGGGTGTGTAGTGTGGATCTATGGATCTTCACTTTGAGGTCCTTTCTTGGGTGTGTAGTTCTGGCCTATCTTTTTCTTGTTGGTTTTACTCAGTTATTATTGTATTCATTTTCTTCTCTTTTACCCATTTTGGGGGAGTGTGTCATACACCTGTGTATGTCATTTGGTTCTCTTTGATGAATAAAATTATGAATTTTTTCGAGGAACAAAAAAAAGAAAAGATTTTTATGGTGAGCATATCTTTGACATACCATATAATAATAATAATAATAATTCTCTTAAAATGGTCATAATAAATACTTATTGGAATAAATAATAATAATAATAAACAGTATATAATAATTATCATAAAGGGTCCATAATAAGTATTTATTATGGATATAAGGGTAATTAAAGAGAATGGTAAAATAAATGACTCTTAGTAATGGAGAAACCCTAAAGTTAAACAAATAATTAAATAATGGACCCTAGAGATTGGGTTATTTACCATGGATGGACTCTATATAAAGAGGGAAGAGGATGAAAAAATGATACATTTCCTCGGGCACATCTCTCTTGGGCGGAAGATATAAATATTGTAACGATAAGGATTCACTAGCATGGCAGTAGATTGAAGACTCAAGGGAGACCTGCTACTCAGATTAGAGTAGCAAGGTCTATGGTTGGGTGGAGAGTCATCTCTCTCTTTGTGTTGAGATTTTCCAAGTCAAGTATCAAGATATGGTTGTGTTTATGAAGACATTGGGCTACCAGTAAGTTAGGTTCTTCAACGTGTGTAAGTTCCTCACCCCTTGTGAGTTGTTTAAATTTCATTAAGGTTTCATTAATTACAAATTATTAGTTATTTTATTGGATAATTTAGAGATTTTTCCTTGTTGGTACTTGGAGACATTACACATGGTATCAAAGCATAGGTTTCAACGATCAAGAGTTATGGACATACCTAAATATAACATATTTGTTGTAGATATGATAATAAATTAGTTATCTAATGGTAATGGAAAATATTTGTAGATATCATAATTGTATATTTGAAAATATAAATCTACAATAAAATTAAAATTAAACATAGGAGAAGCCATGCTATAATATAGGAAGATCTAAGATATATATCTAGATCTAGTGCCTCCACATAGATCTGATTTATCATAATGCTTAATCTTGAATCTAAGTTAATTGGAGGTTAAATGACATATCTCACATATAATCTATGCTAGATTGATCCACAAATTTCAATCTGTGCTAGTGTCCAAAGGGTTTTGATTTGTCTCTTCATTGGTTTATCTTTACATGATCGAACCCTAGGTTTTATGTTGCATTCTCTTCAGATTTGATATATCCTAATATCCAACCCTATTAATAATGTTTAATCGCCTACTTAATCCTGCAACAAGTATCTCGTGATAATTAGTAAATGAAAATGAATTGATTTTATAACAAAGGTAATAATATGATATTTTATTGGATAAACCAATACTTAATGAAGGATGTCTAGGGTTAAAAAACTCTAAAAAGTGCGATGTTGATTATAATTACATATTTAGGTATGTTAAGATGCCTCCATATTTCCTCGCCATACCATTTACTAGCTTGAATAGATGGGAGTGAGTGTAAATAGGCTAACCAAATCCATTTTAGCTTATAATAGAAGAGGAGCCTAAGATATTTTGTTGTACTAGTTTGTAAAATACTATTACTCTAGTATTAACTATAACCTACCATGCTATGATCTTTGTCTCGTATAAAAAGTAATGTTTGGGCCTCTAAATATAAATAATAATGATAATACATCCTTACCTCAATATAGTCAATAATATAGTTACATATAGGAATTTATTCTCATAATTCATAGCTAACAAAGCTTTGAAAAAAAATATGGAGAATTAGACATAATGAGAGGATAATTAGGTTTTTCCACAATTTCTATTTTTTTTTCCTTTTCAATAGACCTGCGAAACACATATAAGAAATGGAAAGCTACAAAAATATAGAATCAGGAATGGGCAATTGATGTTTCTAAAGATACCTTCTTGTCATTTATGTATCCTCCCATAACTCCCACAATGGAGTACAATAACAAATTAAAACGAATCAAGGGAAGTTACTTTTGGTACAATACAATATTTTTATTCCAAAACAGTTATAGCCTCAATTTCCACGTCAAAAGAATTGACACGGTTATTGACCTAATCCCTATCCTATTTACAAACTATTATTTCCCATACCTCCTTGAGACCTCTAAAAAAACAATTTCTTGGAAGATGTATGTGCCATCACAATTATAGTACTCGTGTACACATGGGCTACTGAAGGGACAACCACATACATTTCAAAAAATGATTAAAGATATATATTTATGCCAAATTAAATGTTTATTTATGGGTTTGGTTAGTTTCATAACTCTTTCTACCGGTACTCAATTGTCTTTAACCAACTAGATACCACATAAAAGGAGCATTTGTCCAAGGAGAAAGGCAATGAGAAGTAATGATATTTTGCACATAAGAGAAAAATCCTAACTCGCTATCCCCTTCAAGTATGTAAGCCCATACATATCCATATTTCTACTAATTTTTGACCAGGAAACCCTTGTTTCTAGACCCTTTTTATCACCAACTTATCTGACCAAAAGTCTCCCATATATTCTCTTTGGGTCCATGGTGAATTCAATGTAAAAAGCAATCTTTATAGCAGGATTCAGGTGGAGGAATACATGATCTATTTTGATAGGGAAACATCGCATAAGATAGGTAAAATATGTAACTACCTAACTATTGTTCATCAATAATACAAAAACTCATTCCTTCAAAGTCTATTGTTTTTCTATTGTTTAAATATGCAATTCTTTTATATATGCTTCCTAGAATATCAATTGCTCTCATTATATTGTTATTTTTCATGGAACTAATGGGTATTTATTAGTATAACTACCTCTCTATATAGGTCTTTTTGTTTGTAATTCTTGTAGGTTGTAGAGGAACCATTGGAAAAGAGGGAAAGGACTATGAAAATTGGGAACGACATTAACCGTTGGACTCCTCGTGAGTCAATCTTTCTCTTTCTCCCAATAATTAGTTGTTTATTTGAAATTTAGTTATTTTATCTCCACTCGAAATTTTTTATGGAATTTATTTCTTGTATTGTCATTAATATGTTGCAGTAAGCCCATTACTGTAGGGGATGTTTCCCCAAAAGAACAAGTGGCGACCATACTGGGGATTTTTTTCTAGTGAGCCTATTTTGGTATTTGTTGTTGTGTTTTCTTGGTCTATTTAATTTTATTTTGTCTCAGACTACTGCTTGGTACTTACATTAGTAGTTTACAATCATTAGAGTCTTTACATTTTTCATTTGAGCCATTTATGTTTCTTCTTTCCTTCTCTTTTTAATACTTTTGGAGTATATATGTGGGATATAGTTACCATAGTCATGTAAATATATGCACTTGCAAATGTAGACATCCGCATGTATGCGATATTCCTTGTACACATGCACATACATCTTCCTAAGAAGCATTTTTTGAAAATATGTTCTAGTTTGAGGATGTTTGATGAGGTGTCTCAGGTCTCTCCTCGGACTTTAAGAATCTGTTGATGTTTCCTTCTAAGTCCTGTAGTATTTTGGTATGAATTTTATAAATAAAAGAAATTTTATTTGATGCTTATATCATTCTAAGTCATTCTTGGATTTTCTCTTTGGTTTCCATTCGTTTTAGCTTTCTTTTGATCTCTCTGTTACATTTTGTGTTTTTGGATTTAGACCTAATTTTTCCAAGTTTTTCCAAGTATATACAGTCTTTCCTTTGACAACAGATGTGTACATATGCTACTATTATATAGGAGTTAAGTGTGTACACATGCGCTTAAAAACACATGTGTTAGGGCATATACGTGCCCTATAAAAGGCTAAAGAACACATATACATTCCCTATAGAATACTAAGGTGTGTAAAAATATCATATGTTCTACCTAAAATTATATATGGTGCATATAGAATCTTATACATGTGAACTACAATGGAGACAATCGCGTACACTTCCATAAAAGTGATTTTTTTGCTTATTTTTCATCCTTTTTTAAGCCCTGTTTTGGCTTGTTTGGGGGTCTTTTTTTGGGAGTTTGTTCCTAAACATTTTTGTTGCCTATAGGAGTTTGATAAGGCCTTAAATTTGAATGGAAGTTTTTTTTTTATCCATATTTGTCTCCCTTTTATTGCTTGGATTGCACAACTATAAGACTAGTCTTGTTCTCGGGATCTCAATTACCTAGTCATTGTTGCGGTCATTTTTGAAACTTGATTTTGTATTTGAGTTTGATACTTTTATTTTGTTACTTATTTGGATTTTTCAAACAGAAAACCAATTTTTTTATTTCTTTTAACATATTTTGTTACTTTTTGTTTGGTAGAAAGAAGAAAAAACCAAAAAAAACTAGTTTCTTGCTAGTTAGGTTTCTTTCTTTACGTTGCTTTGTTTTGCTTCATTTTTTAAAAAGAAAAATATCTTAGCATAGTATTTTGTTTTATTCTCATATTGAAAATAATTTCAAAATAAAAATAACAAACAACATCCATGTCTTTGCTTCTTTTGATTTTCTCAAAAGGTTGCATTGTGCATTTTGCATGAGAAAGAGAAAACATTTCTTTTCAAGGTTTGCAATTTTGTTCATGTGCATTTTTATTTTTTGAAACTCTTTTTCATTGAATAATTACTTAAAAAATTATTTTCCAATGTTCTTTTAATTTTATTTTTTCAAGAGTTTCAAACAACATCAATTTCACTTATGTATCCTTTAAGTAAATAATAGTTGCTAAAATGAACACTGCACTTAAAATTTACTAGACTTTGTTTCTAGGGTTCATCAAATATTTTAGTGTTAGGGATTTAGATTAGGATTGGAGGGATAACTTTCCAAGGATGGTAAAATAACATAGGATTTTTAGTTATGAATATTAAAACCCAACTTTCGTATAGGTGTGGCCAAGAAACTCCTCTCGCACGGGAGCCAAACATGAGGTCATGTGAGGAAGAGCCAAGGACATAAACCATCTGAAGCTTGAACAAGCATTTTGGAGAGATTGTATTTTGGGGGTTTTGTTAGTGCCCATACCTCCCTAAGAGTAATTTGTTTCGAGGTTTCAATATTTGTTACCTTACCCATACATTTGATCCCTATTGTTAATTGTTCCCCGAGACATTGAATGTGAGTTGGTATCCTTAGTTTCTTTTTTTAGGTATCTTAGAGGTGATTGCATGGGGTTTCCAATGATACCCAAGGAAGACATCTTATATTTATATAAATACCCTTTGAGGGTTCCCTATGAAGTGAGGGTTACTTGCATCGGCTAGGGTTGGTAAGTGGAGGTGCGGGTAACTACTTCTAATTCCTCCGTTCATCGATCTTGTGACTTGATTAGCCTGTGTCGGTTTCAAGAAAGTCCCTTCCCAATTTTTCATTTCTTTGGACTCAGGACCTTATCCATCTAGGATAAAGTTATGAAGAAGTTGTTTGTTTGTGATGTTTCTCTTAAGAATTTTTAGTGGAGTGTTTCTTTGTATAGTTGGCCATAGGTTGTGTTTGTATTACTACTTTTGGATAGTTGATTCAAGGTGATCAACCAACCACTCCACTGGTTGAGAAGTAACCTTGGTATTTCTCTTGAAAGTATGGAGTCACCTCCTAGAAGGCATGCATTTTTATACCATTGGTTCATCAGAGTTAGTGTGTGATACTATTTCGAACTTGAACAATCCTATAAAGGATAAACATGTGCATAATAACATCATGACCAAATTTCTTGAGGACACCAACCAAGGAACCCCTTCCCAAGGGGATTCTCATGCTTTTCCTTTATTTGGAAATGTTGGTGTCCTCTTGATGGGCACTTTAAACATTCCTAGGTTGAATTTCAGATTACTGATTTGGTTGTGGACCACTCCGAATGTCTTGAATTATCTTGATGCTTCTCAAATAATCACCTTATGTCATGGGCATCAAATGAATGTTGATCCTTTATCTTTTGCATGTGTGAAGTCTACTTATACTCCTTCTCCCTCTCCTGGTGAAAGTATAGTTAATAGTAATCAAAAGTGTAAAAGGAATAGGAAGAGGAAGATTAAGAACAAGAATTCACCAACCTCTACTAGTCATGTTGGATACATGCCGCTAGCCTTTGCTAGTCATGCTAGGAGCTCAAGTATAGTCTGTACAATTCATATTGGAAATATTTCACCGACGTCAGTAAGTCATGTTGGATATTTAAAACCATCTTATTCAATTCATGTTGGGGGAAAGAGCCCAGTCTGAGAAATTATATTGAATTCGGTCAATCACCATCCTCTACAAGCCATGTTGGGAGCACGAAACCAACCTATACTAGTCATGTTCGAGTTATTTCAACAACCTATATGAGTCATGTTGAATACCAATCATCAATCTCTGCAATTCATGTTGGGATTGCAAGTCCAGTGATGGTGATTCATATTGGCATCAGTTAACCAACATCTATGAGTCATGTTGAAGACAAGGACCTAGCCTCTATGAGTCATGTTGGGGGAACAAGTCTAGTCTTTAATAGTTATACTTGACAAACATCACCAACCTCTGCAATCCATGTTGAAGAGTAGCTACCATCCTCTCCAAGTCACGTTGGGATCATGTCACCGACCACTACAAGACATGCTGGGGCCATTGATAGTGTTGAGAAACCTAGACAAATAGGATGTAAGACTAAGTTCCCTTGTAATCTTTTCAAGGGAGATCACCTTACTCATCTGTGCCCTCGTATTCTAGTGGTACGAAGATTGTTGTCCTTGTATGATATTCCTTCTAGTCTTGAGTCATCTTTAGTTTCCCAACAACCTATTCAGTCATTGATTGATCAAGTGGTTGTACTGATGCAATATTCAATCGATCCCACTCTTTTCTTGGAGAGTGATGAGTTTGCCAAAGTGGTCACACTGATGCAATCTTCGGTTGATCCTTCTCTTATTTTGGGAAGTGATTTATCTTTTGACTATGTATTTAGAATTTCCAGTTGAACACCTTTTGAACAAGGGGGAATTCCACTCTCTTCGAGTATGCTCCCTCCAAGTCTTAGGATAGTTTCCTTTGATTGAAATGATCTTGTTGATCCTTTCCTTCCTTCTTTTGCACCTTTCCAGATAATGGTTAAATTTAATTCAACTATAATTAACCTATGTATTGTAGATGAAGGAGCCTCTACAAGTATTTTATCCTCCTCGAGTTGGAAATCTTTGGGTTCTCCCAAGCTTGTGTCAGCTATCACTGAACTACTGGATTTTGACAGAAGACCTACTGAATGTATGGGGTGTATTCCTCAGCTTCATATCATGTTAGGTGGGAATACTATCTTAGTCAATATTTTAGTGGTGTCAGGACCTTTAGGCTTTAATATGATTCTTGGGTGTGATTATGTATATGCGATGAATGTTGTGGTGTCTACGCTCTTTCGTGCGATGCATTTCCCTCACAAAATAGGAATTTCCACTATTGATCATCTTTCATATGATAATCTCCATCCTCATTTGCATTTAGCTCAAGTTTCTCCTTTGTATGTTCCTAGTGTTCAAGTTGAATCTTCCCCACCAAGGGTGAATTATGTGGTGTCTTATCCTCAGTGTTCAATTGCTTATGAGAAGGAGTCTTTACAATCAATTTTTCCTTCTTGAGACAAGGTCTTGACAACTTATCATGTAGTTTATCCAATGGGGGTATAAGAACCATTGGTTCCCCCTATTGGCCTGAGTGATCTTGAGTTTACTCTCAAGTCTAATATTACTATTTGTGAGACCTCAAGCCCTAGTATTTATGCACCATCAAGTCCTGGTTTTCTGGATGATGAATTTCCTTCGGATGAGGGTATCCTTGAAGATATGATTATGGATTTTCTACCTCCTATTGAATTGGAAACTTTAAAGGTTGGTTACCAAAGAAACCCTTGTCTTGATCCTAGAAATGGGATCTACCTAGAGAAGTGTTATGCATAATCCACAAGGCTATGTGCTTTGTACATATTTTACTTTTAAGGCTTTTTGTTTTCAATTTTTGTATTCCACGACACATGTTATTATAAAAATTTGATGCATTGGACTTATTAACTTCTCAATGAGTGTTGTTGGTATTATATACATGACTTTGGAGAAATTTTCTTTGGTACCTTTTATGGCATCGATATGTTATGATAGGTAATGATGTCAAAACTGCAATATAGGTTAGATTTTCCCCTCCATGCATATTTTGCATTATTTGTTTCTTGATTCATTTGGACTTAGGATCAACCCCATTCAGTCACAACACAAGACCTTCTTTGTTGTTTAGAAATATTTTAATTCATGTGGTAGAGCCTACCTTCATGGATTCCCTATTTAAAACCTTTCTCCCATTTTGGCACCCATGATGAAGTACTTTAATAGTCTTAGGAGCCCTATTTCGTCTCTCCATGACTTTGCGTTGAGTCTCATAACTTACTCTCACTCTTATTTTGGGTAATACCTATGGGGATCCCTCATTTGTGTGTTGATTTATAATATTGCATTGCATTCTGTTACTTGCACTTTTAAGCCTAATGACGACTTCAAATTGTTCTCATATAGCCTCTTGATTATGCATTCTCATCAGCTGCTAGCCTTGCAATATTTCCCTTTGTTAATTGAAACATGTATACCTAGAAGAAAATTTCACTCGAGTGTCCATATCTTGCACATGCTTCCTTGGATTGAGCATAGGTATGTTCCTTGTGCTTGGAACTAGTTTTCTTGCTTGTGACACTCATTTTTTCCACTGTATTATAACATTATTTTATTCCTTTTTAGGCTTTCATAATATGAAAAAGAAAAAAAATTCAAATAACAAAAAAAGAGCACAGGAATGAGCCTTCTACACCATTATTGGCAACAACTGAGTCACCTCTAAACAAAGATGAAAGTTTACATAGAGTTTATACTCCTTTGGATGGTTATTCTTCCAGTCACTATGGAGAGTCTATCATTTCCTCCTGCATCACAAACTTATGTCAATATTCATTTTCATTCCATGCTGCCTAAGTCACATACTGTGTCATGTTTTTTTTTAGAGGAAGGTTTATCCTGTGTCGGTCATTCCACATAATCTCTTGAATTTGAAAGTAATTATTCCCCTATGTCAAGTACTTCTCTTAATCAAGAGTATCTTTGTTCTATAGTATTTATCATATGGAGGGTCCCCATTTAGTTCCTTCCACCAAGTTAAGCTCTTATCAACTACGAGAAATTTATCTAAGAGTTTGACCTAGAGTTGCACCTTGGACCTATTTACATCATTGATAGGTTACCTTGTTCTTAGTAGATGGCATTCCATCATTGGTCACTGAATAAGTGGTTTCCCTTGTGTTTTATGGAAATAACATTGTTCACACATTGGGGTTCCTATAATAACTTGGATTCCATTTGTCCTCATTGATGGTTTCTACAAGATACCAGATATATAAAATATGCAGAACAAAAATAAAATGCTAGAAATGGAAGAATAATAGTAAAATATCTAGCATAATATTCACAATACACAAAAATGATATACGAAATAGCAACAGAAATAACACTTTGATTCAGAAAGCAATGTTCACAGGCCTCTTCGAGGGGGAAACCTCTAGTCGAGCAATGCTCTGTTACAATAATCTCCAAGCTAGGGTTCTCATACCCTCGACCCTTATTTATACTAAATATATCTATTAAGAGAAGCATCTAGAGGAAGATCCTTCTAGAAGCGGAAGCTTCTATTAGGTATTCTTACATCCTCCTTATTCTATTTTATTGAAAGGCCTTATTAATATTGAACTTTATTACATACAAATACATTGATCTACCTATGTGCGGGTTAGGACCTTAACATGTCCGCCCCCTTAAAAACAACCTTGTCCTAAAGGCTTGAGATGTGGAAACTACTGCAGAATGGTAGTTGGTTCCCAAGTGGCATCTGCTGGAGTCATATCTTTCCACTGTACAGGCACTTCCTTGATGGTTACTTGACACAAGAGATGCTCACATTGGTCCAAAACTGCTTCTGGTTGTAGCCAAATGGATCCTTCTTCAGCTAACTCTGGAAGGTTGGTTTGAATTTGACACCTGGTTCCAATGACCTTCTTCAAGCATGAAACATGAAAAACAGGATGTAGCTTCGATTGACTAGGCAGAGCTAACTGATATGCGACTTGTCCCACATGCTTGAGAACTGTGTAAGGTCCATAAAATTTGGGTGCTAGCTTCTGACAATGCTTGGCCTTGAGGGAAGTTTGGTTATATGGTTGCAGTCTCAGAAACACCTGATCCCCTTTTGCAAATTGTCGTTCAGAGTGACCTTGATCTGCTTGCTACTTCATTCTATTATGTGCCATGACCAAGTTCTCTTTAAGGGTAACAAGGATATCCTCTCGGACTGTAAGTGTTTGGTCAATCGCCTGGACTTTCGAGGTACCCGGTAAGTATGAGAGAACTGAAGGTGGCTTCTGTCCATATACTGCTTCAAAAGGAGTCATGCAAGTGG
>ML809129.1:46847-60302 GCA_009831015.1 Picea engelmannii | reverse complement strand
AATACATTGATCTGCCTATGTGCAGGTTAGGACCTTAACAATTTCCTTGCCTTTGTCGATAATATTCATTATTGGTTATTATTCAGAGGGTCTCTTCCGTGCACTATTTACATCTGGTGCATGCAAGCTACATACATTGTGGTGTTTCTTTCAATATTTCATCCAATCACTTCCAAATATTTGGCCTTCTTTATCCAGGTGGATATTGGTGGCCACCCACCCATTCCAAATTCCAACTCGTTGATCTTGACAATTTCCAGTTCAAGACGTGTCTCTGTAATGGGGACATTTCTTTGTAATTGTTTTTTATGCACTTCCGAGGATATGCTAAATCCCTACACGTAATCGAGGTGGATATTGGTGACCACCCACCTATTCCAATTGGATTATTTTGGAATTTTTCATGTCAATACATCTTTTTTTACTTCCAGGGTCGTTTTGGGGCCCTAAACAATGTTTTCTTGGCTTTCCATAGTCAAATTGAAGATGGAGTTAAAGTTTTATTGCATATGTGTATTTATATAAAATACCTTTCCAACGGGCTATCACACGCCTAAAACAGAGATCATATGCAAAAGTTACAACCTAAGGAAGTTAATGTACTAACTTACCCCAATGACTCTCACATGACTTTTGGCGCTTCATCTCCTAGGGTTCGGTTTTTTGGATATCTAGGGTATTGGAATTCATGTTTATCCTAAAATGGCCTTTAGAGCCTCATTGTACTCATATTATTATGAATGAGCGTAGCTGTCACATCTCTTCTTAGAGATAAAGATTCCACCATTCTAGCGAGTTTTACACTCTGTATTTTTACAGTCTCTCTACATTTCTTTCATTAATAGAAATCATGTGCAAATAATAGTACCATATGTACATACAATATGCATGTGGATAACTTCTTCAATGAGATCTTTCATCCTAATCCTGGGAGAAATTACTAAACGCATAGCATTACCTCACGCTAGGGTTATGATCCACCAACTTGCTAGTTCCTATTATGACGAACCGGCCGCAAATTTTCATACCGAATCGAAACACGTAACGATGCTTCGCGATTACATAACAAAAATTTATATAGAAATAACGAGAAACCCCGAAGAGGTCATTCTACGGGACCTAAACAGAGATGTTTTTATGTCAGCAACAAAAGCTTGAGCTTATGGCATTGTTGATGCCATAGCAGAAGATTGATCTCATATCGAAATATCCTCTTTTTCATTGATTTTTATAATGAACTATAAACTATAATTTGATCTCTTATTTTTCTTAAAAAAAAAAAAAGGGAAAGAGATTCATTTCATAATAACCTTTTATGGTTAATATCAATCCGAACCAGTCTATTCTGCATACAATATAGCTAGAATGCCCACTATTCAACAACTTATTAGAAAAGCAAGACAACCAATAGAGAATAGAAAAAAATCTCCTACTCTTCAAGGATGTCCTTAGCGTAGAGGAGTATGTGATATGGTGTATGTGCGACTCGTTCAGATCAGAAGCTGAAAGAGACTAGGAAATTAATACAACGAAATAAGAGAAGAATTTTCCCACCATAATGAAGTAAAGATCCATCATCTAACCTTACCGGGGATGAAATTTATGGTTTCCATTGGTACAAACCCAATCACCGTTATGTGGGATGAAAAACAATTCCTCATTGGTAGAGAATGGTCATCAATCCATTGAGCGGAGAAATAATGAAAAATGAAGAAGCATAACGTTTATGCTCATATTGCCGCGAGAATGGAACAACGGGGTCAGCTACCTGGCCAACCCCATAATTACATGTCATTACTGTATGAATAGATCTTGTAATGAGAGTATTTATTACTGGATGATTCAAAAGTAGAGCTGGAGATGGTAAACCGTAAAAGTTACCGATAACATACTCATGTCATATTTCAGAAATGAATAAGAGGCTATGACGTATGGAGAGGACCTTACTGTTGGAGAAATAACCATAGAAACGATGAAACCCATGATTTTTTCTCATCCTCAGTACAAGGTCCAATCCCTTGCTTACCCGGAAGATGCCTATTACTGTATTTCTCTATTTCTTGCAATTTTTATGTGAATTTCATTGTAATATATATTCTTTCGTTTTGTTCCAAAAATAATATCTATCAATGGTATCAGAGCAAGTTCCTCTTGATCATTTTTCAGTGCATGTACTTGATAATGTCTGATTATAGAAAGTTGGGTCTCGAGCTTGTCTCTCTCGAGGAAAATCGTTGTCTCATTCCCAAGAAACCTTCTATGGAAGAAAAAAGAAAAACGACAGAGTAGAAGATTCTATTAACATGTTTCTTGAGAAATCTCTCCAATGACAAAGGGACGAAATGATGGAGAATTTGTCCCCCATCCTTCAATGCTTGTTAATAGAAACATGTGCATCTTCATCAAGTGACCACTTTGGAGGAACGTCTCCCTTCAAGGTACAAGTTAATTTTTATATTCCTATATTTGAAGGCCATATAGACGTAGATGCCTTAGAAAAATGGTTAAATATGATAGAAGGTTATTTCTCTGTTCACAATTTTTTCGACAGGGAAAATATCACCTTCACACTCCTCAAGGCTCTCCCCCATGTTAAACATTGGTGGGAAACTTACTGGGACAAAGTTCCATAGAGGAATCTAGAATATATGGGGTCGAGCCCACTTGGGAATTTTTTGTGGATGTGGTCAAGGAACAATACTACCATGTTGATCATTATGAAGACCAATACATGAGATGGAAAACACTATGACAAGAGAAGAGCCAAATAGTTATGGAGTTCACAAATACTTTCCATACCTTTCACACAAAGATGGGTATCAAAGACTCTGAGCGAAATTTGGTTTTGAAATATCGTGGGGTTCAACATAGGTACATCCAAACCAAAATGAATTTCCTAAACAACTCATTATTGGGAGTTGCCTATTGATATGTTGTCAAAAGCGAGCAGAAATTTAGGCACTAGAACAAATGGGATTTCAGGTTTGAAAATATCCAACAACCAAAGCATGGTAAATACGACCCTAACCAACAGACTCCAGACAACTAGTACAAGACAAAATAAAATAAGTGTAAAGGAAAGATGAAGAATGACACTGGGAAGTGGTGCGAATTCCACCAAATCCCATGGCACAAAATCAATTAATGTCGCTCGAAATAGTCATTGGTAGCTGAGGTCAAAGACAAAGAGTCGAACCTTGATTCAGAATCTGAATAAAAAAATATTGAAAAAAAATAGATCATCGACACAGACCTCACTACTGTTGTTGTGACCACAAAAATTCAACCAAATGAACCAATGGATCTTGAAGAGGGGGAGCACCTATTCCATTCATAGATGTTGGTGAAGGGGACCCCGTTTCATTTCATTATTGATAACGACAACAAGAAGAACCTCATCTCAGCTAAGGTTGTCAAATAGTTGGGGTTGTCGACAACACCACACCCGCAACCATGCAACATCGGGTGGCTTCACCAAGGATGAGATCTTTGTCTCAGCCAACAATGCCTCCTATATTATGGCATCCAACCCTTCAAGGATGAGGTAATGTGTGATTTTTCCCCTATTGATGTGTGTGATGTTTTTTGGGGCCTACCATATATTTGTAAATGTCATGATGTTTATGAGTCTCTACCCTATAGTGTCATTATTACTCTAGGGGTCAGCTCTAGAGGATACCATAGGTATTTCCAACTAGTGTTCCACCAAAACAATGTCACAAGGTAATATCTCATACTGCAATACTCATCCTCTTCACAGTCTGTTCAAAGGATACAAAAAAGGGCACTACAACCACTGCAGCCTCAACACCTTTTATCCAACAGAAGAATATTGCAGAAGAGAAATAATATATTGTTTCTTCACCTACAATGGTTCCTACACAATGCCCCATCAATCCAAGAGATAATAGGTTGGTGGAATAGAATCAACCCCACAAACAACAGGTTTGTGACAACCTTCCATAGACCAACAAAAACAACTTCTCTAACAAGGCATGCATCTCACCAAGATTTAGATTCAGAAAATGCTTCCCCCTCTTCCATAGGCACTCAACCCAATGGATACCATTGCTTCCTAAGGGGGGAGGATTAATCCATGTGGATATTGGTGGCCACCCACCCATTCCAAATTCCAAATAGCTCATCTTTATAGTTTCCATTTCAACATGTTTCTCTGTAATGGGGACATTTATTTATAATTGTGGGTTTTGCACTTCTGGGTTTGTCCTGAATCCCTACATAACATCTAGGTGGATATTGGTGACCACCCACCTATTCCAACTGGCTTATTTTGGAAGTTTTCATGTCAGTACATCTCTTTGTACTTCTAGGGCTATTTTGGGGCCCTAAACAACGTTTTATTGGATTTGTAGAGTCAAAATATAGAAAAAGTAGGAGATTTATGGAATAATGAATATTTCTCAAAAGCACCTTTCCAACAAGCTATCACATGCCTAAAACAGACATCGTATGAAAAAGTTACGATCCCGGGAAGTTAATGTACTAACTTACCCCAACTAAACAGACATGACTTTTGGTGCTTCATCTCCTAGGGTTAGATTTTTTAGATGGCTAGGGTTTGGGAATTCATGTTTATCATAAAGAGGCCTTCAAATCCTCATTGTACTCATGTTCTTGCAAATGAGCATAACCGTCACATCCCTTCTTAGAGATAAATATGCCACCATTCTAGCGAGGCTTGCACTCTGTATTTTTACATTCTCTCTATATGTATTTCATTAATAGAAATCATGTATTACCGTATTTCTATGTTTCTAGAAATTTTATGTGAATTTCATTGTAATATTTCTTATTTCATTTCATTCCAAAAATAATCTGGATCACTTCTGCTACTCTTCGTGTTGGATGATGGGGAGTGCCTTAATGCCTTGCTTTCAACAAATCTGTTCCTATCGAATTTAACACATATTTCTCTAGGATAGGTATCTAGAGTCATTTTTAGTACCTTGGGGCTTACAGTCATGAGTGGCAGGTTCCTTGATTGTTGACAGTGGGAATACATCAATGTCCCATGATCGATGGATTTTACTAGGTGTTTGACATCAAAACCTCTATTCACACTTGTTAGATTGTACTAGGTACCTTGAAACCCTTTATAATTATCGGTGGGTTGTATCACATTTTTTAATGGTATATATCAATGGTCAATAATCAAAGGGTGTCTCACTGTGTTCGAATTCAACTCATCTATTCACATAGTGTAGAATCGTACCAAGACAGTTGATTTGAATACCTAATAAATATACTAGTATCTCCCTTATTATGATACTATTCAAGTTGCAATTGGATAGTGCCACTCCTCGCATTGGTACTTTTGAAGGATCAATTTCGAGTTCTTGCCTCTAGATATCCTTCATTGATTATGAGACATGGATCCATTGTGTATCTCTTTTGTGGCTATGACCTTTGATTGACATGGATCCACTGTGTATCTCTTTCGTGGCCATGGCCAGTACTTTCTATATATACATTTTGCATGGATCTGCAATGTACTTGATTGGCGACAATGCTTATCATCACACCTGAGCATGTGTATGTCTACTTTGGGGGTTGAGTATTATAATTTTTTTATGTGTTTGGTTGTTTTCCTTGGATTGGATTTTTATGAAATTCACCCTAACACATTGTTATTTTGAAGACTTATAATTTATTTTGACCATCAATTGCTCCTTTGGGCCAAGGAGGCCACCTAGGGGAACACCCACCTGGGGTGCACAAGTCAACCACCTAGGCACGACCCATTTTCACCTTCTAATGATATTTAATTAAGATAGTCCCCTCAGTATATAAGGTGAAACAAGACTCAAATAAAGTACTCTTATATTTTTCCTGAAGCGATGTGTCTCATTTGATTTTATTTTCTAAGTTTACATTTCACGTTTACTGCAATTTCGTTTTTGGTGGTTCTCAGGGTTAACCAATGTGAATTCCTTCATGGATGCATCTTGGTTGCTCCATTTTCCATGCTTCCACCTTTGAGAGATAGATTACTCTGGTAGCTAGCCAATATCTTAGGGAGAAAATCATTTTCCTGCAACTTTTTGAGGCAGAAAGGAGGGCGCACCAACCTGGGGTTTGTGCCCTTGATGGTTTCTCCTTTGTCGGGATGAAGTAAGTGTGCCCTCGTCTATGGCTTCACTGAACTTGTCTCATTGATCCTCGGGGCTCATAATGAGATAGACACATCCTCTTGGCTACTCTCAGATCATCCCAGCATTGGATCTCCATTTCTTGGTCTCCCAAACTAATGGTGTGCCCATGTTCCAATTTGCTCCCTTGAGGAGTTTTTGGTCAAGAAGATGGACTATGGCTTGTGTGGTCACATTCTCTAGTAGATTTCCTTCTTGGGTAGATCAATTGGTATCAGAGCCTCAAGATCCATGGAAAAGATTTCGATCTTGAAGATTGAGCCAAATTTGTTTTGGGGGGTTTTCATGAAATAGTCCATATTTTTTCCACTCCAGGGTTTACATATTCATGCAAGAAGCTCAACATATCTCATAGCCCCAAGGGTGCTCAGATATCCATTTCAATAGAGAGGAGTTCCACATATCTAAAAAAATATAGATCTCTCCCTCTAGACCAGTTCAACTCCATTTCTTCAGGGTTTTGGATCCTTTGTTCCCAAAACAGAGTGTGACATCCCCAAAAATAAAGTATTTTCGAAATACAAAAATTGTTGGAAAAACTATTCTGTTTTTAGTAAATTCAAATTTGGAAAATTTTTGCCATTTATGGCAATTTCGAATTTCGAATTTGATAAATTGTAATTAATTATTATGACCATTGGGCAGAGACCTGATCTTACTTAACTAACTATTTGACTATGACACTTGTATGTAAACATAATATTATTTTATTTATTGCAGGAGGAAAAGTGGGACAACCATGTTAAATTTAGCTGACCATGACTCCATGAGTGGGGAACATGTTGGAACTACCTCTGGGTTGATTGTTACAAGTGGAAAATCAAGGATTTGGCCATTGGAAACCCCTGAAAATCAAGGATTTAGAAAGCTGCGAAAATTCCCAAAGGAGGGAAAAATACCTAGGTATAAAATATTTGATTGATAAATAGCATATGTGAGGAGGCAGGACGTTGCCTAGTATGTAGGGAAAGGAGAGTACGAGTTTTCTTGTTGTTATGAACACTACTAATTTAGTGTGAGGCAAGAGGATTCTGCTGAAAACTAAAAGACATTGTTGAGGAGGAGATTCCAAGTTTTCCCTCATGGATTCATGGTTAGGCTAGGGGGTGAACCAGGTAAGTAATTTGGCTTCCCTGTTCTACAATTGAGAGGAACGTGGTTGTTCCATTCGTCGTTTTGAGAACTTTATTCAGATATGTCTAATTACCCCTACTTTGTTCAATGTTAATAGAATTATTGTTTGATAGAATACAATAGTATAAATTTGGGTGAATAAAAGAACTTGTACAAGAAAATGGTTTTGTCGCAAATCGGATGAATTGTAGGACAAACTTTATAGGTTTAACTGTAGGTATCGATCAAAACTATAATTACATCCTGGTTAAGTACGCAATTTAATTATGGATATTTTCATCTGTATTAAAGAACATTGTTCAACCGGTAATGAGAACCTCTACCAGTTATGTATTGTACTTGAAACAAAGAAATTATTTCCTGTATAGTATATCGTTTATGAATATGTGCAAAGAGATGTTTCCTTTGAAAGAGAAATCAAAACTTGTATATATCAACATCCACTTTCTAGGCACATATTCATTTCCCGGTAGGAACAATAAGTTATTTATATGTTTGCAGTTATATATATGTACATATCTAAGCACTGTAACTATTTATACTCATGCGTTTACATACAACCTTATGTCTTGAAGTCGGGACGAAATCCCGAATAATTAGGTAGTAAATGAACAAGTCTACCTACATATAGTTATAAAATACCACAAGGGCGATTGAATCCAGGAAATACGAATTTGCACTAGAAAATTCGTAAAAGATCTGTTACATACTACTATACTACTTGTGACATCCCCCCAAAAATAAATATTTTATTTTTGTGTGCTGGAAATTTATTTCCGTTTTTGGCAAATTCGAATCTTGATTTTTTTTCCATTTATGGCAATTTTAAATTTCGAATTTAATAATTGTATTTAATTATTGTGATTGTTGGGCAGAGATCTATTTGGACTCAACTAACTATTTGACTATGACACTTGTATCACAAAAAAATATTTATATTATTTGCAGGAGGACAAATGGAACAACCATGTTAAAAATTAGCTGACTATGACTCCATGAGTGGGGAACAAGTTGGAATTGCCTCTGGGCTGATGATTACAAGTGGAAAATCAGATATTTGGCCACTGGAAGCCCCTAGAAATCAGGGATTAAGAAAGCTGCGAAAATCCCCAAAGGAGGGAAAAGACAGGGGCAAAAAAATGGATAAATAGCATATGCGAGGAGGCAAGACACTAGCAAGTATGATGGGAAAGGAGTTCTGAGCTCTCTTGCTATTATCAACACTACGGATTGAGTGTGAGGCAAGAGGAGATTGCTAAAACAAAATCTCCTTGGTGTTATGAGCATTGTTAAGTAAGTGTGAGGCAAGAGGATAACTATTGGAATTGAAGGACATTGCTAAGGAGGAGTTTCCAAGTTTGCCCTCTTGGATTCATGGTCAGGCTAGGGGTTGAATTGGGCAAGTGAATTTGGCTTCCTTGTTCTACGGTTGGGAGGAACATGGTTGTTCCTTTTGTCTTCCCATGGATTGGATTAAGATATGTCAATCTACCCCTCTCTATTATGAATGGCTATGTTTTTTATTTTCGATGTCATATTAAATCCGAACTCGAATGATGTCCACTCTCTGTCTGAATCATTTTTCTGATGCATTGTATTGATTAAATTGGAACTGTAACATTTTCCATTTTTGTTTATTGTGGGGAATATATATTTGTGAAGGAAATCTAGAATTATACTTCTATAAGTAAGGAAGGAAAGGAGTAGATTAACGACAATGAGGCAGATCCTCTATGTAGATAAATCCCCAGGAAACCAAACTCAGATCTCTCGGAACATCATTTATAATGACCAATCTCTGATGGAATGATATCCTTAATCATGAATTTACATAGATGCATAGATCTAGTATTATTGACGTTTAATGCATTGATTAAAAGAGGCTCTAAGTGAATATTATAGAATTTACCTTATACGGAAAATTTTATCCTTTGTGCCCTTTTGTGCTTGTAAAATTCCTAAGTCCTTAGGCTTTCGGAATTCTGTGAGGAAAAGGTATATCGTATCCTTCTACACCTTCAGTCTCCCAGAAAAGAAAGTAAGAGTTCTCCCAGAAAATAAAAATCAAGAGTACCCGCAAAGGATAAAGATCGGGGAGTGATGAAAATAGTGTGAAGAGTTACAGTAGAAGCAAAGTACTCTCTTCCTTTGTGTTTTGAATTGAATTATTACCTTAATTTTTTTTTCAATAGGAAAACTTAGTCCAACTTTATTTTAGCCTTTCGAAGGTTCATGTATGTTGATGTATGGATTCTGAACTCACGAGGTTCCGAACCCCGAAACCCCGAATCTTCCACTTTTCGCATTTCGGAATTTGGTTACATAAGAGGTTTGGGACACTTGAACTCACGAAGTTTTGAACCCCAAAACCCTGAAATGCGTGTCCCACCTTCTCTTTTTCGCATTTTTCAGAAATTTGTTTATGTTGGATGTTTGGCATTTGAAACCCCGAAGCTTCCACATTTTGCATTTCGGAAGTTGGTTACATAAGAGGTTTGGGGCACTTGAACTCGCAAAGTTCCGAACCCCAAAACCCCAAAATGCGGGTCCCACCTTCTCTCTTTTTCATTTTTCGGGAGTTGTTCTGTGTTGTTGTTTGGAATTGAAACCCCGAAACCTCGAATCCCGAAATCCCAAAGTGTTAGTCTCACATCCTTTCACCTTTCAGAATTTGGGATTTGTTGCATGTTGTTGTTTGGCATTTGAAACCCCGAAACCCCAAATCCTGAAATCTCGAAGTGTTGGTCCAACATCCTTTCACCTTTCATAATTTAGGAGTCATTGCATGTTGTTGTTTGGCATTTGAAACCCCGAAACCCTGAATCCCAAAATCCCAAAATGCGGGTCTCACCTTTTCCTTTTACGCATTTTAAAATTTTTTTTGCATCAATGTTTGGACACCGGAACTCATGAAGTTCTGAACCCCGAAACCCTGAAGTGCGTGACCCACATTTCCTTTTTCGCATTTCAAAGATTTGTATATGTTGTTGTTTGGGCACTTGCACTTGCGAAATCCCGAAGTCTAAATTCCCGAAGTATTGATCACCTTTCGCAATTTCAGGAGTAGTTTTGTGTCGATGATTGAGTTTTGTATTCACAAAATCATGAACCCCGAAACCCCGAAGTGATCGACATCTTTTCGCAATTTCAGGAAATGTTGTGTGTTGATGTCCGACTCTTGTACTCGCGAAACCCCAAATCTCGAAACCCCAAAATGTTGTCCCACAGTAGTTTCGTATTTCAGATTCGGTAAACAACAGGGTCCTTTGTTTTGTTCGGCACTTGTGATCACTGAAACTCGATTGAACTCTGTTTCTTCACAAAACTGTAGGAACACAGTAGGAATTATTGTTATAGGAACAACTCAAATACTATAATGAATGGACTGGTAGAAAATGTTGGAAGATCTTCATCTGGGATAGGAGTATAGTAATAACAGTTCATATTACAGGTCACTGTGTACAGGGCATGACCAATACCTAAATTATTATATGGAGAAGATATAGGTATATACTTAATTTGTAGGTGGATTTAAGTTCAAACGTTAATAGAGTTAAAGCGAATTTTCTACAGTAAAATGATGATATTCGCCTTTACACACACACATAGTAGACAATCAAGTCACCTATTGTTCGAGCAGTCATGACGATCCATAATTGCAATCACAAGCGTAACTAAGTGTGTAAAACTGATTACTCTGACAATTTCTTGTTCGAAGTAAAACTAGACTGGTGTAATAATATCATTTGGATCGAATTGAATCTTACCTCTCTTAAGATTAAACAAAGTTGAATTATGTCATAGAAAAGAAAACAAAAATTATGGTGATTTTTTGAGGTTCATTACATATGGTATCAGAGAAAAATTTACAACATTGGGCCTGAAGAGGGCCACATTAATTTCTTAGTATATATTTTGATTTATGGTAAAACTAATAAATCTTGTGGATTACAAACATAAAAATTTTCTTTTTTGTTTTGAATAATGGCATTTCAAGAAGGTGCAGAAATCAAGGTGGAAGAGAATATGCAACAAGGACCTCCTGGAGATCCAAGACAGAACAGTGATGGAAGCTCACCCACACAGGTGTTGGAAACAATGAGGAACCTTATTGTTGAACTACACGTTTTCAAGGCCGACAATGAAAAATTGAAGAAGGCACAACAGGCACAACAAGAGATAAATGAAGTCCTGTTGTGTAGTATAGTAACCAAGAAAAATAAAAAATATGATAACCATGAGGAAGAGGTCAGTAAAAGGGCCTCCAAGAATTCTGGTGCGAAAATAGAAAAAGGAGATAGTTCGTCTGAAGGGACACTTTCAACTGAAGACAAAACCATACCAGACAGAAAAATAAAACAAACAGACCACCTTGAAGAAGAATTTAAAAAGATTAAACCAGCTACTTTTGATGGAGAATCCAGGACAGGAGAAGAAGCCGAGGCATGGTTGTTGGACATAAAAAAATACTTCCAAATCTACAACTATTCCAACAACATGAACGTCAGAATGGCCATCTACAATCTAAAGGGAAAGGCCAACATTTGGTGGCAGGACCTGAAATTGGCCAAGGGCCTAAAGGAGAAATTGTTGGAATGGTCTGACTTTAACAAGTATTTTAAGAAACAATACCTTTCTGAAATCTATTATGAAAGGAAGATGAAATAATTTTATGAGTTACGACTTGGACAAATGACGATGGAGGACCTTATAAATAAATTTATGGAACTACTAAGGTTCATACCATACATCCAGGAGGATAAGGTAAAAATCCAGCGATTCTTAAGTTGTTTACCATAGTCCTACAGGGACAAAATTGATTTTGACAACCCCAAATGCTTGAGTGAGGCATTCAGGAAAGTTTGAATGTGTTATGACCAGTATAAACAATGGGTAGAGTTTCCCAAGACCTGGAAGGATAAGAAGCAAGATGGAATAAACCAGCGGAAGAAGGGATACTAGCCAGCTCCTTATCAGAATGCAACAAAAAGTTTCCCAAGGAAGGATTTTCACTCCAATCATCCAAACATGCAAGGTAGCGATAAACCGATAAACCTAGGAATGAAGAAGTTTGGGGACAACTCCCACGAGCCATTAAAGTGTTGGGTCATCTAAGGAGGAATTGTCCATGCTTAATTGCAGCAAACAAAACTGTTGTTCACAATTTGTAGGAAGCCTCGACAGTGGGTGACATGGGAAGAAGTCTGCCTCGGATAAATGCAGCCATAGATGGTCAACAAGTTGACAACCAGTCCTCAGTGGTAGAAGTCGAAGGTAAAATCCATGACACTCGAATTTTTGTTTTAATTGACCGTGGAGCTACATTAAGTTATATTACTCCCGATGTAGTAGAGTTGAATAAAATTAAGAAACAAAAACATGAAAAATCTTGGCTTGTACAACTAGCAACAGGTGCTAAAAGAAAGGTAGTTAAGTTTATTGTTGACCTTGAGTTTAGCTTAGATGGTCAAAAGATAAGGACCAATCTAAACATCCTACCACTAGGGTCTTATGATATGATTATTGGGATGGATTGGTTGGAACAACACAAAGCAGTACTAGATTTTTATACAAAGATACTTAGCTATAAAGATAATTTTGGCACTGTTAGAACAGCCCAAGGCATACCAAAACCTATATCAATCAGACAAGTTTCAGCGATGCAACTCAAGAAATGTATTAGAAAGGGATGTCAAGTTTACGCCATCCAAGTGACGAATCTATTAGAAAAAAGAAGATAAGCCCAAGTTAGAAGACTTTGTTGTCCTACGTGAATTCAGAGACATGTTTGTTGAGGAGATACCAGAATTACCTCCTAGGAGAGAAATAGATTTCTCCATAGACTTACTACCTAGATCAACCACTATCTCAAAAGCACCCTACCGAATGAGTCTACCAGAACTGACAGAATTAAAAATACAATTACAGGAATCATTGGACAAAGAGTATATTAGACCAAGTGTCTCACCATGGGGAGCACTAGTCCTCTTTGTGAAAATGAAAGACGATACTCTAAGACTATGTATCGATTATAGACAACTGAACAAAGTAACCATTAAGAACAAATACCCCTTACCCAGGATAAATGATCTGTTCGATCAAGTTGGGGGGGCCAAGATCTTCTCAAAATTGGATTTACGATCTGGATATC
>ML809129.1:16310-38608 GCA_009831015.1 Picea engelmannii | reverse complement strand
TAACTTACACTGATCCTATTCCAATTCATTGTGATAACACCAGTTCCATTAGTGTCTCCAAGAATCTTGTTCTTCATTCCAAGACCAAGCATATTCCAATCAAGTACCATTTTCTCAGAGAACAAGTTACAAACATAATTGTTCAACTGAATTATATCCCTTCTAAAGAACAGATTGCTGATATCTTTACTAAACCATTAGCAATGACCCCTTTAGGATATCTTCGTCAAAAGTTGGGGGTTATAATCTCTTGTGTCTAATCGGTTCACCTAGTCAGGGGGAGTACTTATTGAATATCTGGTGTAATTCCAAGATGCATATAGTCGACAGGGGGAGTATGTTTTGCAACAAGATCAGGGGAAGAATGTTTCTTCTTTGACATTGATGTCAAAGGGGGAGAAAAGAGTTCATAAGGAGAGTCGAGTTCGAATGCATGTGGGTGATTGTTCGGAAGGAGAGTCGAGTTCGAATGAATGTGGGTTCTTGTGTTGCCATTAATGCCAAAGGAGGATATTGTTGGCAAATATTTAACAGACAGCTAATGGAAAATATTTAATAGACAACGAATGCTTGTCATTGATTGCAAGTACAACAGTGAAGATGGCATGAGTACAGGAAGTTTGTAATCGTCAGGAAAACAGAAGATAAGTTTAGAGAGGTCGAATGATCGAAGGCAACACAAAATTGATCGAGTAATCGAAGAATCTCTGATCATTGAAGAGGAGGACAGATCTTAGCCGTCAGATCCAAGCATAGGATCCGACCATCGTTGGATCCAGAAGAACTCGCACGTCCTTTAAGGTACAAGGAGAAGCGGGCGTAATCACGATATGCAAAATCGTGACTTAATCTGAGCCGTCAGATCAAGGTTTGATCTGGACCGTTATTTCCATCCCATGTCGGAGTTTCAAGGATCGAGATTTGGAGATGTCAAAGTTTCTTAACATAAGGAATCTCGATATCGTGATATGCGAAATCGCGATTTAATCTGAGCTGTCAGATTAAGGTTGAATCTAGACCGTTGATTCCAGTCCATGTCGGAGTTTCGGGGATCGAGAGTTGGAGATGTCAAAGTTTCTTGACATAAGGAATCCCGATATCGCGATATGCGAAATCGCAATTTAATCACAGCCATTGAATCGAGATCATATCTGGACCGTTAATCCGACCCCATGTCGAAGTTTCATGAATCGGGACTTTGAAGTGACAAAAAAACTGAACATCAAGGATGTCAAAATCGTGATATGCGAAATCGTGATTTAATCGCAGCCGTTGAATAGAGATCAGATTTGTACCTTTGATCTAACTCCATATCGGAGTTTCGCAAATCATGACATGGAGAGGCAAAGAACCCAATGCAAGAAGAATGTTTAAATCGTAAAATCGCGATTCAATCGTAGCCATTGAATCAATCGCATCTGGACCATCGAATCACAGGACATGTGGAAAGTGATCAAAATTTCGCTGACTTGGGGTAAACGAAGCATAGTGTAGAAAATCATGAAATGAGAAATCGCGAAAGCTCTTTTTTGCATAGGCGCTTGGTTATGACCATAGTCCTATTGGGGAAGGAGCTAGTGCAGAAAAGTTTTGAATCGGGACTTCAGAAATCACGAAATGAAGTGTCGAGACACTTAGCACAGGATTGTCGAAATGATGAAACCTGATTTAAAGGCAATGTCAATAAAATTCATCCAACGACACAGATAAAATGAGAATATGATCGAAGGGTTACTGTTTTCTCTCTCACAGTTAACTTTTCAGTTACAAATCTGTTAGTGAAACAGACTCATGATTTCCACTCAGTTGGCGTTTCAGTTTCTTGGACAGTGGTCTTTCATTTTCTGAAGAGAATGCGAAGTGGAATCGTTGTGGAGGGGGTATAAAATAAAATGAGACAGACTGTGTCTGCTTGGTTGTTCTGCATGGGAAAATGAATGAAAATGTGAGAAAAGAAAAATTATAGAATGTGCAGGAGGAGATGAAGAAGAGGCACAGTGTAAGATGAAACTTGGAGAAGAGTAAAAGATGAGAAAGAGAAGTTTAAGCAGAGAAGAATGATAGAACGAGTTGATGCAGAGCAGACCTTCTAAATAGACAGAGGAAGAGAAGAACAGAAGGTTGTAGAAGACCAGATTTACAGAACAAAGAAAGATTGGTAAGAATTGATTCATCTGCATAGTTGACTGTTTATGTATTCACATATATTCTAGGGAGGTTGGGAGGTGCTCGGGAGGACTTTTTTCCTCATAGGTGCAAGTGGAATATTGAACACAGGAAGTTGTAGCTTCCATCTGGTTGCAGCCAGAGAAACAAGGGTGGCAGGGTGGTGCAAGGGAGAACAAGTGTTCCCTGTTATACAGGTTGGAGCCTGTGTAACTGGAAGTTGGTGCTTCCATATAGTCGGTGCTGGAACATATAGGGAGTTGGTGCTTCCTTCTAGTGGGTTCTAGAGAAACCAGAGAGTTGGTTCTCTCAAACAAGTTGTAGCTTGTAAAACAGAGGTAGCAGCCTCATATTGAGTTGGAGGTCAATTAAAGATGATGTACAGAACTTAAAAGACTGCCTATCATTTCGAAGAAGAAGTGGGTTTCTCCCTTTATGGGTTTCTTCGTGAAAATATGTCTCTGTGTATACCTTATGTGTGATTGATGATTTTTACTTTTTACTTTCCATATACTGTATAATCTTGATGATCACTTGAAGAAAGATTAAGAATCTTTTAACAGAGTTAAAAAATTTTAATCTCAAAGACAATTGATTTACCCCCCCCCCCTCTCAGTTGTGTTAGTAATTTAAACAGGATATGCTCCGCATGTATGTAAGAACAAAGACGAACAAGTGGGAAGACTACCTACACTTGGTAGAATTTTCATATAATAATGGGTACCAAAATTCGGCTAAGTTGAGCCCTTTCGAAATACTGTACGACAGAAAATGTACAACTCCAATTAGTTGGGATAACTCGGCTAAAATTCTCATGGTTGGACCAGAGATGCTCCAAGAAATGGAGAACATGGTAAAGAAAGTACAAAATAAATTGAAAGAAGCACAGGACAGACAAAAGAGTTATGTGGATCAGAAAAGAAGACACATGGAATTTCAAGTGGGAGACCGCGTTTATTTGAAGGTCAAAGCCTGAAAAAGCTCGCTGAAGTTGGGGAACTCTACCAAGATGGAACCCAGGTTTTGTGGGCCCTTCGAGATACTAGCTCAAATTGGACCTGTAGCATATCATCTTGCACTTTCAGCTAATCTAAGAATTCATAATGTATTTCATGTTTCTTTGTTGAAAAAGTATATTCATGACCCTACTCATATGATTGATTGGAACTTGGTGCAGGTGGAACCTGAGGGCAAGTTCTAGGTGGAACTCCTGTGCATTCTGGACTAGAGAGAAATAACACTTCAGAGCAGAGTCGTCGCTCAGGTAAAGGTACAATGGAAGCACTTTAGTCCTGAGGAGGCCACTTGGGAATTGGAGGGAGATTTGCGGAAATCTCATCCAATCATGTTCTAGGAAAGGAATGAATAATGAGGATAGTGTTTTACTGATGGGGCAAAGGATGTGACATCCCCCAAAAAGTAAATACTTTTATTTTTGTGTGCTCGAAATTTATTTCCATTTTTGTCAAATTCGAATGTGATTTTTTTTTTCCATTTATGGCTATTTCGAATTTCGAATTTAATAATTGTATTTAATTATTGTGACTGTTGGGCAGATATCTGTTTGGACTCAACTAACTATTTGACTATGACACTTGTATCACAACATAATATTTATATTAACTACAGGAGGACAAATGGAACAACCATGTTAAAAATCAGTTGACCATGACTCCATGAGTGGGGAACAAGTTGGAACTACCTCTAGGCTGATGATTACAAGTGGAAAATCAAATATTTGGCCACTGGCAGCCTCTAAAAATCAGGGATTAAGAAAGCTGTGAAAATTCCCAAAGGAGGGAAAAGACCTGGGAAAAAAATGGATAAATAACATATGCGAGGAGGCAGGACACTGACAAGTCTGCTGGGAAAGGAGTTCTGAGCTCTCTTTCTATTATGAACACTGCAGATTGAGTGTGAGGCAAGAGGAGCTTGCTGAAACAGAATCACCTTGTTGTTATGAACACTGTTAAGTAAGTGTGAGGCAAGAAGATAACTGTTGGAATTGAAGGAAATTGTTGAGGAGGAGTTTCCAAGTTAACCCTCATGGATTCATGGTCAGGCTAGGGGGTGAATTGGGCAAGGGACGTTGGCTGCCCTTTTCTACGGTTGGGAGGAACGTGGTTGTTCCCTTTGTCTTCCCGCGGATTGGATTCAAATATGTCAATCTACCCCTCTCTATTATGAATGGTTATGTTTTTTATTTTTTATGTCATATTAAATCCGAACTGGAATAATGTCCAGTCTCTGTCTGAATGATTTTTCTGATGAATTGTATTGATTAAATTGGAATTGTAACGTTTTCCATTTTTGTTTGTTGTGGGGAATATATTTGTGTGAAGGAAATCTGTAATTATACTTCTATAAGTAAGTAAGGAAAGGAGGAGATTAATGAAAATGAGGCAGATCCTCTCTACAGATAAATCCCTAGGAAACCAAACTCAGATCTCTCAGAACATCATTTATAATGATCAATCTCTGATGGAATGATATCCTTAATCATGTATTTACATAGATGCACAGATCTAGTATTGTTGACGTTTAATGCATTGATTAAAAGAGGCTCTAAGTGAATGTTATAGAATTTACCTTATACGGAAAATTTTATCCTTTGTGCCCTTATGTGCATGTAAAATTCCTAAGTCTTTAGGCTTTCAGAATTCTGTGGGTTAAAGGTATATCGTATCCTTCTACACCTTCAGTCTCCCAGAAATGAAAGTAAGAGTTCTCCCAAAAAACGAAAATCAAGAGTACCCGCAAAGGATAAAGATCAGAGAGTGATGAAAATAGTGTTAAGAGTTACAGTAGAAGCAGAGTACTCTCTTCCTTTGCGTTTTGAATTGAATTATTACCTTAATTTGTTTTCAACAGGAAAACTTAGTCCAACTTTCTTTTTGCCTTTCGGAGGTTCATGTATGTTGATGTATGGATTCTGAACTTGTGAATTTCCGAACGCCGAAACCTCGATGTTTCCACTTTTCACATTTTGGAAGTTGGTTACATAAGAGGTTTGGGGCACTTGAACTCACGAAGTTTCAAACCCTGAAACCCCAAAATGTGGGACCCACCTTCTCTTTTTCGCATTTTTCGGAAGTTTGTTTATGTTGGATGTTTTGCAATTGAAACCTCGAAGCTTCCACTTTTCGCATTTCGAAAGTTGGTTACATAAGAGGTTTGGGGCACTTGAAATCACGAAGTTTCGAACCCTAAAACCCTGAAATGCGGGTCCCACCTTCTCTCTTTTGCACTTTTAGAGAGTTATTGTTTGTTGTTGTTTGGCATTGAAACCCCGAAACCCTGAATCCCAAAATCCCGAAGTGTTGGTGTTGACCTTTCGGAATTCAAGAGTTGTTGCATGTTGTTGTTTGGCATTTGAAACCCTGAAACCATGAATCCCAAAATCCTGAAGTGTTGGTCCCACATCCTTTCACCTTTCGAAATTTGAGAGTTGTTGCATGTTGTTGTTTGGCATTTGAAACCCTGAAACTCCGAACACCCAAATCCCGAATTGTGGGTCTTAGATTTTCCTTTTTGCATTTTGAAAATTTGTTTGCATAGATGTTTGGACACCAGAACTCGTGAAGTTTCGAACCCCGAAACCCCGAAGTGCGGGACCCACCTTTCCTTTTTTTTGCATTTCAGAGGTTTGTATATGTTGTTGTTTGGGCACTTCCACTCGCGAAATCATGAAGTCTGAATTCCCAAAGTACTGATCACCTTTCGCAATTTCAGGAGTTGTTGTGTGTCGATGATTGACTTTTGTATTCACAAAATCCCGAACCCCAAAACCTCGAAGTGCTCGACATATTTTCACAATTTTGGGAAATGTTGTGTGTTGATGTCTGACTCTTGTACTCGTGAAATCCCGAAATGCTGGCCCACAGGCATTTTGTATTTCAAATTTCGGTAAACAACAGGGTCCTTTGTTTTGTTCGACACTTGTGATCACTGAAACCCGATTGAACTCTGTTTCTTCACAAAACTGTAGGAACACGGTAGGAATTATTGTTATAGGAACAACTCAAATAATATAATGAATGGACTGGTAGAAAACGTTGGAGGATATTCATCCGGGATAAGAGTATAGTAATAACAGTTCATATTACAAGTCATTGTGTACAGGGCATGACCAATACCTAAATTATTATATGGAGAAGATATAGGTATATACTTAATTTGTAGGTGGATTTAAGTTCAGACGTTAATAGAGAATTAAAGAGAATTTTCTATAGTAAAATGATAATATTCGCCTTTACATGCGCACATAGTAGACATTCAAGTCACCTACTGTTTGAGAAGTCATGAAGATCTAGACTTGCAATCACAAGTGTAAGTAAGTGTGCAGAACTGATTACTCTAACAAATTCCTATTCAAAGTAAAACTAGACTGGTGTAATAATATCATTTGGATCGAATTGAATCTTACCTCTCTTAAGCTTAAACAAAGTTGAATTATGTCATAGAAAAGAAAAAAAACAATTATGGTGATTTTTTGAGGTTCATTACACTACTATGAAGGGAAATTTTAACGAAAGCGACGAAATATTTAGGAATTCTAGAATTTAGACAGTATCACATTAAACAAATCGAGATCGAAATTATAGAACTAGATTGGAAAAAGAAAGAAAAATGACGAATTTAGGAAATAGGAATACAAATCTCTTTTAAATCTTTATTTCGTAGCGAGACAATCAAAATACATATCGACTTTAGTACTTCTTAAGAAAATGGATATTGAGACCTTAAACAGAGGTCATGACATTGTATAATAAAAAATGGAGTTTGGTTTTTAACCCATTATATATTAATTTGTACAATTCCAAAACCGACGCAGACAGTGTCCCTTTGTCAAGTACCGAGTTTCAATATAAGACAAAGAAAAACTAGGGTTGAACCCTTACACATCCAATACATGAATTTGGTAGAAGAATAATGTACTTATTTATTATAAGAGAATGGTAACAGAACAAATATCTCCTCGATGTTTCTAGAACCTATAGGGTGAAGTTGTATGGGTGATGGGCTCAAAACCCGATTACCTTTTTCATCGGAAGGTAGGAGTGGTATCTGGATTTTGCGTGGAATGAAACCCTGAAACAAAATCATAACCTGTAATTAGTAATGTGTTATATGAAGAAAGATAATGAAAATTACCAACAGGATAATAGCTAATTAGTACACAATATCTTCCAGGGGGAGACTCATCTTTCGACATACAGGGTCATTTTTCTCTTTGCGTCTTGTCGTTTCATAGCTGGAGAGACACCCAGGCCGAGGGAGGATGGTGCAGGAATTCCCTGGTGGTTACCTTGCATAAACAAGGCCACCGTTAGTGTGTTATACCATATCTCGAAGAGAAAAAACTTACAAGAGGGAAAACCTTTAGCATTCAACGAAATTAAATAAAACGAATTAAATGAGAGGGCTAGTCTTTCTTTAACATGCAAACGACCCAATCCTTGAGGTACGATGACCCGTGTTAATCTTTACAAACCGAAAAGATACTATATTTTTTAACAGTTGAAACTGTTCTACAATACAAGGATTGAAATGCAGTACCACAGTCAATACAAAGATTACATATCCAGACTCGAGAGGTTGCATTTCACCTACATCATTATTAAAATAAGGAAACCTAGATTTGAGTACCATTCGATGAAGGAAATATGAATACTATAGTCCTTTCAGGCTATACAAAGATGTAGCCTTTCAAGGAGTTAAAATATTGTAAGGTCGCTTCCTAGGGTTTATACGAGAACACCCTGAACAAATTTCTTTATACCAGAATGTATTCTAACTTCCTGTGTGATGGTCAGTTAAGAGTCAGAGGGAGAGTATAGACGAGTGGGATCATCTGGTCGCGAAGAGAAAGAAGAAGAGGCAGTTTAGAGTGTACGCATAGAATTGTTTATGGTAAATAACTACTTAAGATTTCGATAATGGACCTCGCCGCACAACCACAATGTAAGAACAAGAAGAAAATATCGACTCTAGGACTCATTGAAAAACCCTAAGTTGTCGTTCTCTAAGGAATCTAATTGGAAAAACCCTCTGATAAATGAACGAGGAGTTGGGATGCCATGACTTCTGAGAGTGCCAAGTCAGAAACAAAAAAAAAGGTATATAAATCCACATAAAACAAAGGAAGGGTTTTAGTATAAAATTTAATCCTGAAGTATATTAGGTGCCAACAATAAAGGGAAATATATGTAAACTCTGCAATTAATAAAGCTACATGATACAATGACCTCCAATGTAATAAGCCTCTAGAGACCCCACACTACAACCAAAAAAAATATATATATCCGGTGAGAGAACTTACCAGGGAGATGACCCTTGTCTTTTGGCCACTCAGTAACATTTCCCTCTGAAAAAAGTTTCCTTCCACTCCAGAGAAACATTACACAGATCCGTTTTTGAGGTGCCCACAATGGCGAAAAATGATTCACCTAACCCCATGAGAAGGAGGCGCTTTCAGTGTAAATGCTTAGGATACGGGGTTGAGTTAAGCCATGTGCTAGAGCACACTTGGAATGATGAGATTGGAGGAAGTTCTGAGGGAAGGACCATCATAATCGGTACACTCAGGACCCTTCATTAACCGTAGGGAAGGGACCTTAAATTACCTATGACATTAACAATCCACTCCTAACTACCAAAAGGGCAATTTTAATGACAATCTTTTCGAGAAGTGGCCAATTCATGTCGATTTTAGTGCGAACTGGTTCTTCCCTGGTTAGACTATTGTAGTTGCCTTGTGTTGATGATGTTTAGTTAAGTCTAAATACAAACTTGTGCACCAACATAGAAAATTCATAGATTGAAGGAGACTTAGGACTACACATCTGAGGTGTACTCTTAGGTATCTATATATCGGTTAAATAACAATAGTATTAGATACGCGTTGGAGGAAGGAGATCACTTTTGGAAGGTTACTCTATTTAAGTTTTTAATTATTCTAATTGTCATCATACGACAGAGGGATTATACCTCTAAAATCAAAAGGGACATTTGATTCAATCAAATGAAACTTTTTTTTTTTTATGTCAAAATAGAGGTGTATTAGATATGGTATTAGAGAAAAGTTTACAACACTTGGCCTTGAACAGGGCCACATTAATTTATTAGCATATATGTTACTTATGAAAAATCTAATAAACCTTTATTGTTACAAACATAAAACCTTTTCTATTTTGTGTTAATCATGGTAGCATAGGATGACGGGGAAATAAGAATCGATGGGAATCCTGAACAGAGACTTCCTGAAAATCAGAGACATAATAGTGACGAAAGATCACCTACTAAAGTTCTGGAAACAATGAGGAATCTCATCGTTAAACTGCAGGTTTTCAAATCTGACAATGAAAAACTAAAGAAACCTTAGCAGGAACAACAAGAAATGAATGAAGTCCTTCTCTGCAGTATAGTGACCAAAAAAAGTCCAAAGGACGATAATAATGACAAAGAAGTTAGAAAGAGAGCTTCCAAGAACTCTGGACCTAAAACATAAAAGGGATTCAGTTCATCTGAAGGGACACCTTCTGCTGAGGACAAAACAAAAATAGACAGAAAGAGAAAACAAGTAGATCACCTTGAAGGAGAATTCAAGAAAATTAAACCAGCTACCTTTGATGGAGAATCCATAACAAGAGAAGAGGCTGAGGCATGGTTACTGGACATCAAAAAATACTTCCAGATATATAACTATTCCAGCAATATGAAGGTCAGGATGGCCATATACAATCTGAAAGGGAAGGCTAGCATTTGGTGGAAAGACCTAAAATTGGCCAAGGGCCTAAAGGAGAAACAGATTGAATGGTGTGACTTTAAGAATTATTTCAAGAAACAGCACCTATCTGAAAGCTACTATGAAACAAAAGAAAAAGAATTTTACGAGTTAAGACTTGGACAGATATAAATGGAGGACCTCATCAATAAATTCCTCGAATTACTAAGGTTTGTGCCTTACATCCAGGAAGATAATGTAGAAATCTAACAATTCTTAAGTTGTTTACCACAGTCCTACAGGGACATAATTGAGTTTGACAACCCCAAATCCTTGAGTGAATTATTCAGGAAAGCAGGAATGTGCTACGATCAATATAAATAGCGGGAAGAGTTTCCCAAAGCCTAGAAGGATAAAAAAAAAATATCGAATGAACCAGCGGAAGAAGGGATACCAACTAGCTCCTTATCAGAATGCAACAAAAGAAATTTCGAGAAGAGATTTTCACTCCAACCATCCGAATATGCAAGGCAGTGGTAAACCGGTAAATCTGGGAACAAAAACGTTTGGTGACAGCCCCCACGAAGCATTAAAGTGATGGGAATCTGGAGAACCTCACCTAAGGAGGAACTGTCCATGTTTAAGTTTAACAAACATAATTGTTGTTCATAATTTTCATGAAGCCTGGATAGTGGGAGACGTGGGCCAAATCCTGCATCGGATAAATGCAACCATAGACGGTCGACAAGCTCACCACCAATCTTCTGTGGTAGAAATCGAAGGTAAAATCAAGAACACTCGAATTTCTATTTTAATTGACCCTGGAGCTACGTTAATTTATATAACTCGTGAGGTAGTAGAGTCAAAGAAACTTAAGAAACTGAAGCACGCAAAATCATGGCTGGTACAACTAGCAACAAGAACTAAAATGAAAGTAGTTGACTTTATTTCTGATTTTGAGTTCATCTTAGATGTTCAAAACACACCAACAAACTTGAATATCCTACCACTGGGATCTTATGATATGATTATTGGGATGGATTGGTTGGAAGAGAACAAAGCGATACTAGATTGTTATACAAAGACACTTAACTATAAAGACGATTATGGCACTAGTAGAGCATCCCAAGGTATACCAAAACCTGTATCTGTTAGACAAGTTTCAGCGCTGCAATTCAAGAAATGCATGAGAAAGGGATGTCATGTTTATGCCATCCATGAAACGAATATGTTAATAAAGGAAGATAAGCCAAAGTTGGAAGATTTTGTTGTTATACGTGAATTCAGAGACATGTTTGTGGATGAGATACCATAATTACCTCCTAGGAGGGAAATAGACTTCTCCATAGACCTACTACCTGGTTCAACCCCTATCTCAAAAGCACATTAGCGAATGAGTATACCAGAATTGATAGAATTAAAAATACAATTACAGGAATTGTTGGACAAAGAGTATATCAGACCGAGTGTTTCACCATGGGGGGGCACCAATCCTCTTTGTGAAAAAGACAGACGACACTCTAAGGATTTGTATCGATTACAGACAATTGAATAAAATGACTATTAAGAACAAGTGCCCCTTACCTAGGATAAATGACCTATTCAATCAAGTAGGAGGGGCCAAGATCTTTTCGAAATTGGGCTTACGATCTGGTTATCATCAAGTTAGAATAAAGGATGAAGATATAAGAAAAACAACTTTTTTGAACAACATATGGACACTACGAATTCGTAGTCATACCTTTCGAACTCACTAATGCACCAGCCATGTTTATGTGCCTGATGAACAATATTTTCAGTCAGTACTTGGACAAGTTCGTACTAGTATTTATCGGCAATATTCTGGTCTATTCTAGAACGGAGGAAGAACATGAAGAACACTTAAGAATAGTTCTGAAAACATTGAGGAAACACAAATTGTACGCCAAATTTGATAAGTGTGACTTTTATAAAAAAAATACAATATCTAGGACATGTAATTTCAGCAAAAGGCATTTCCTTAGACCTTGAGAAAATAAGAGCCATCATGGAATGGTCGATACCTAAGGATGTAGTAGATATCCGATCTTTCATGGGAATCACCGGATATTATTGTAGATTTATAGAAGGGTTTTCCAGGATAGCCTACATGATCACGTCATTACAAAAGAAAGGGACCAAGTTTAACTGGTCACAGAAGTGTCAAGACAGTTTTAACAAGATGAAAGAATTATTGACAACTACACCCGTATTGAAGGTAGAAGATCCAGATAAAGGCTTTACCGTATGTGTTGATGCAAGTAAAGAAGGACTAGGTGGTGTCCTAACGCAAGAAACACACATGATTTGTTATGAGTCCCGGAAATTAAAAGAACATGAGCAAAATTATGTCACTCATGACTTAGAATTGGCAGTGGTAATACACGCCTTAAAAATGTGGCGACACTACAAAATGGGCAGAAAATTTCTACTATTGACGGATAATAGCGAGGTGAAATATTTGCTTAGCCAACTAGATCTTAATGCAAGGCAAGCAAGATGGCTAGCCTTCTTGAGAGAATTTGACTTCAAGCTCAGACATATCAAGGGTAAGGAAAATAAGGCAGCGGACACTTTAAGCAGAAGAGTCCATGGTTTATTTGAGATAAATATCAGCAGGGTGGAAAGTGATCTGGAACAAAGAATAAGGACGACAGGTATTAATGATGAAATTTACACTAAGATAATCGAAAAATTACAAAACAACACCGCAAACTTAGATAAACCAGATCTGAGTATCGACAAGAAGGGACTATTACAATTTAAAGACAAACTTTACATACCAAATTCAAGAGAGTTAAAGTTAATATTCTTGGACGAAGTGCATAAGAAACTGTATTCTAGCCATCCAGGATACCAGAAAACAATAGCAGCACTTAGAAAACTATTTTACTAGCCTAATATGAAGGGAAAAACAACAGAATACTTGGCTAGGTGCCAAGATTGTCAATAGGTTAAGGACGAACACTAGCATCTAGCCGGCATATTACAACCATTACCAGTGCCAGAATGGAAATGTGAGACCATATCGCTGGACTTTATAACAGGTTTGCCTAAAACTCGGAAAAAAAATGATTCTATTATGGTTGTAATCGATAAACTCAGTAAGTCTACACACTTTATTCCTGTGAAATCTACTTTTAAATCTATAAACATCGCTAAAATATTTATGAAAGTAATTTTTAGACTGCATGATATTCCTAAAATAGTGATCTCATATAGAGACGTAAAACTTACGTCCACTTTTTGGAAAGAACTGTTTGCAGGGCTAAACATTAATTTGAATTTTAGCACGAGCTACCATCCACAAACAGATGGACAGACCGAATGAAAAAATCTGATCGGAGAATATATGCTCCACATGTACATAAGAACAAACTCGAGTAAGTGGGAAGGCTACCTGTACTTGGTATAATTCGCATATAACAATGGGTACCAAACTTCGGCTAAATTGAGCCCCTTAGAGATATTGTATGGAAGAAAGTGTATGACTCCAATTAGCTAGGACAACCCAGTTGAAAGACTTATGGTTCAACTAGAGATGCTCCAATAAATGGAGAATATGGTAAGAAAGGTACAACAAAACTTAAAGGAAGCACACGAAAGGCAGAAGAGCTATGCAAACCAAAAAAGGAGACACTTGGAATTTCAAGTGGGAGACCATGTTTATTTGAAATTCAAAGCCAGAAAAAGTTCGTTGAAGTTAGGAAACTGTGCCAAGATAGCACCCAAGTTTTGTGGGCCCTTCGAGATACTAGCTCGAATTGGACCCGTAGCATACCAACTTGCACTTCCAGCTAATTTAAGAATTCATAATGTGTTTCATGTTTCCTTGTTGAAAAAGTATGTCGACCATGACCCTACTCATATGTTCGATTAGAACTTGGTGCAGGTGGAACTAGAAGGTGAGTTCCAGGCGGAACCCTTGCACATTCTGGACTGGAGAGAACTAACACTTCAGAGTAGAACCGTTGCTCAGGTAAAAGTGCAATGGAATCACTTTAGTCCCGAGGAGGCCACTTGGGAGTTGGAGAGAGATTTGCGGAAATCTCATCCAATCCTGTTCCAAGAAAGGAATGAACACTGAGGACAGTGTTTTATTGAAGGGGCAAAGGATGTGACATCCCCCAAAATAAAGTATTTTTGAAATTCAAAAATTGTTGGAAAAACTATTCTGTTTTTAGTAAATTCAAATTTGGAAACTTTTTGCCATTTATGGGAATTCTGAATTTCGAATATGATAAATTGTAATTAATTATTATGAATGTTGGGTAGAGACCTGATTTGACCTGACTAACTATTTGACTATGACACTTGTATGTAAACAAAATATTTCTTTATTTATTACAGGAGGAAAAATGGGACAACCATGTTAAATTTAGCTGACCATGACTCCATGAGTGGGGAACATGTTGGAACTACCTTTGGGCTGATTGTTGCAAGTGGCAAATCAAGGATTTGGGCATTGGCAGCCCCTGAAAATTAGGGATTTAGAAAGCTGAGAAAATTTCGAAGGGAGGGAAAAATACCTAGGTAGAAAAAATTTGATTGATAAATAGCATATGTGAGGAGGAAGGACGTTGCCTAGTATGCGGGGAAAGGAGACTACGAGTTTTCTTGTTGTTATGAACACTACTGATTTAGTGTGAGGCAAGAGGAGTCTGCTGAAAACTAAAAGACATTGTTGAGGAGGAGATTCCAAGTTTTCCCTCATGGATTCATGGTCAGGCTAGGGGGTGAATCAGGAAAGTGATTTGGCTGCCCTATTCTACAGTTGGGAGGAACTTAGTTGTTCCATTCGTCGTTTCGGAAAATTTATTCAAATATGTCTAGTTACCCCTACTTTGTTTAATGTTAATAGAATTGTTGTTTGATAGAATACAGTAGTATAAATTTGGGTGAATAAAAGAACTTATACAAGAAAATGGTTATGTCGCAAATGGGCTAAATTGTAGGACAGACCTTACAGGTTTAACTGTAGGTATTGATCAAAACTGTAATTACATCCTGGTTAAGTACGAAATTTAATTATGGAGATTTCCATCTATATTAAAGAACATTGTTCAACCGGTAATAAGAACCTCTACCAGATATGTACTGTACTTGAAACAAAGAAATTACTTCCTGTATAGTAGATCGTCTATGAATATGTGCAAAGAGTTGTTTCCTTCGAAAGAGAAATCGAAACTTGTATATATTTGCATCCACTTTCTAGGCACATAGTTATTTCCCGGTAGGAACACTAAGTTATTTATATGTTTGCAGTTATATACATGTACATATCTAAGAACTATAATTATTTATACTCATGCATTTACATATAGCCTTATGTCTTGAAGTCAAGACGGAATCTCGAATAATTAGGTAGTAAATTAACAAGTCTACCTACATATAGTTATAAAATACCACAAGGGTGATTGAATCTAGGAAATGGGAATTTGCAATAGGGAATTCGTAAAAGATCTGTTACATAATACTATACTACTATGCAGGGAAATTTTAACGAAAGCGATGGAATATTTAGGAATTCTAGAATTTATACAGTATCACATTAAACAAATCGAGATCAAAATTATAGAACCAGATTGGAAAAAGAAAGAAAAATGACGAATTTAGGAAATAGGAATACAAATCTCTTTTAAATATTTATTTCGTAGCTAGACAATCATAATACATATCGACTTTAGTACTTCTTAAGAAAATGGATATTGAGACCTTACAAAGAGGTCATGACATTGTATAATCGAAAACAGAGTTCGGTTTTTAACCGATTATATATTAATCTGTACAAGTCCAAAACTGGCATAGAGGACATCCCTTTGTCAAATACCGAGTTTCAATATAAGACAAAGAAAAACTAGGGTTGAACCCTTACTCATCCAATATAGGAATTTGGTACAAGAATAATGTACTTATTTATTATAAGAGAATGGTAAGAGAACAAAGATATCCTCAATGCTTATAGAACCTGTAGGGTGGAGTTGTAGGGGTGATGGGCTCAAAACCCAATTTCTTTTTTCGCTGGAAGGTAGGAGAGGGTATCCATATTTTGTGTGGAATGAAACCCTGAAACAAAAGCATACCCTATAATTAGTAATGTGTTATATGAAGAAAGATAATGAAAATTACCAACATGTTAATAGCTAATTAGTACACAATATCTTCTAGGGGGAGACTCATATTTCGACATACATGCTCGTTTTTCTCTCTGTGTCTTCTCATTTGATAGATGGAGAGATGCCTGAGCCAAGGGAGGATGGCGCAGGAATTCCCTGGTGGTTACCTCGCATCAACAAGGCCACCGTTAGTGTGTTATACCAAATCTTGAAGAGCAAAAACTTACAAGAGGGAGAACCTTTAGCAATCAACGAAATTAAATAAAACGAATAAAACAACATGGCTAGTCTTTATTTAACATGAAAATGACCCAATATGTGAGGTACGATGACCCGTGTTAATATTTACAAACCGAACAGATATTATTTTTTTTAACCGTAGAAACTATTCCACAATACAAGGTTTGAAATGCAGTACCATAGTCAATACAAAGATTACATATATAGACTCGAGAGGTTGCATTTCACCTATAGCATTATTAAAATAAGGAAACCTATATTTGAGTACCATTCGGTGAAGGAAATATGCAAACTATAGTCCTTTCAGGTTATACACAGATGTAGCCTTTCAAGGAGTTAAAATACTGTAAGGTCGCTTCCTAGGGTTTATACAAGAACACCCTGGACGGATTTCTTTATACCAGAACATATTCTAACTTCCTGTGTGATGGATAGTTAAGAGTCAGAGGGAGAGTATAGATGAGTGGGTTCATCTAGTCACAAAGGAAAGAACAAGAGGCAGTGTAGAGTGTATGCATAGAGTTGTTTCTGGTAAATAACTACTTAAGATTTCGATAATTGACCTCGACGCACAACCACAGTGTAAGAACGAGAAGAAAATATCGACTGTAAGATTCATTGAAAACCCTAAGTTGTCTTTCTATGAGGAATGTAACTGTAAAAACCCTCTGATATCTGAATGCGGAGTTGGGATTCCATGACTTCCGAGAGTGTCGAGTCAGAAACAAACAAAAGGGTATAAAAATCCACAAAAAACAAAGGAAGGGTTTCAGTATAGAATTTAATCCCGAAGTATCTTAGGCGCTAGCGATAAAGGGAAATATATGTAAACTCTGCAATTAAGAAAGCTACAGGATACAATGACCTCCAACGTAATAAGCCTCTGGAGACCCTGTGTTACCGCCAAAAAAAAAATATATCCGGTGAGAGAAATTACCAGGGAGATGACCCTTGTCTTTTGGTCACTGAGTAACGTATCTCTTGGAAAAAAATTTCCTTCCACTCTAGAGAAACATTACACAAAGCCATTTTTGGAGTGCCCACAATGGCGAGAAATGATTCACCTAAACCCAAGAGAAGGAGGCGCTTTCAGGGTAAATGCTTAGGATACGGGGTTGACTTATGCCATGTGCTAGAGTGCACTTGGCACAACGAGACTGTAGGGAGGTCTGAGGGAAGTCCATCATAACCGGTACACTCAGGATCCTTCATTAAATGCAGGTCAGGGACCTTAAATTACCTCTGACATTCGCACTCCACTCCTAACTACCAGAAGGGCGATATTAATGATAGTGTTTTCAAGAAGTGGCCAAGTCATGTCGAGTTTAGTGAAAAATGGTTCTTCCTTGGTTAAACTATTGTAGTTTCCTTGTGTTGATGATTTTTAGTTAAGGCTAAATACAGCCTCACGCGCCAACATAGGAAATTCATAGATTGAAGGAGACTTAGGACTACACATCCTAGGTGTACTCTTAGATATCTATACATCGGTTAAATAACAATAGTATTAGATACACATTGGAGGAAGGAAAACACTTTTGGAAGGTTACTCTGTTTAAGTTTTTAATTAGTCTAATTGTCATCATACTACAGAGGGATTATACCTCTAAAATCAAAAGGGACATTCGATTTGATCAAACAAAACAATTTATTTTTTTATGTCAAAATAAAGGTGTATTACACAGAGCCTCACCCATTTTTCCAGTATTGCAAACTTGGTTCGCCTTGATATTCAGTTGGCCTCACAATGACTCCACTAAAAGATCCCTTGGAAGTAGACTCAGATTCCAACACTTTAAATCCCGTCCAAGATCTTTCCTCCATCCTCAATGAGTTGCTCAGAATGCAACAACAAAACAGTCCATACCCCTTCCGGTTGGACACTCGAATCCAACTACCCAAATGTTTTGGTCAAAACAATGGAGAAGTTGTGGATTCTTGGATCTGTAGCCTATCCACTTATTTCAATACATGTTTAGGTATTACCGAGGAAATACAGCTCCATATTGCAACCTTGCAATTAGAAGGAATTGCACAAACTTGGTGGGATACAGAGCAAGAGAAGACCACATTTGTGATAGATATTGGGGATGCTCCAAAATCATCTACATCCAAACCCATCAGAACTTGGGCTCGACTTTCCGAAGCATTGAGAAACCACTTCTACCCACCCGGGTATGTGAAATCCTTGTGGATCAAATGACACCAACTCTGACAACTCCCTTCACAAGGAGTACAAGGCAAGAATGATTTTAGGGGATAAATTTCTCTCATGGGATAATTTTCAATGGTTTTTCCAAAAAAAAGATTCGTTATTTTAAAAATGATTTGCCCAAATTTTATAGGATAAAATTATTTTACTTTAAAAATCACCAAAATTTTATAAAAACTATATAAAATCCTTAGAAATTTGAATATTTTTACAAAAATATCGCCAAACATTTGTAGTTGGCATATGAAGGATTAGTAAGATTCACTAAGGTTTCTACATTTTAAAATAAATTTACATCCTTAAAATCATCCATCGTACAAGGCTACATAGAGTTCCTCTGCAAGATGTGCCTCCTACTTCATATTCCAGATCCGAAAGAGGTACTCATATTAAAGTTTGTTGTTGTTTTATTAATTTAATTCCGTCGAGAAGTAGAGTTGTTTGAAAATCCAACTTTAGTCAAAAAAAATTAGAGAGATTTCGCTATAGAAAGGAAAGTCACCCTTAGAGGTTGTACTCCTTAGTCCCACCCCTACACCAAACCCTCTGCCTCTCAACCATCCAGCTCCAATCCTTCAACCCACTTTCCACCTCCTCAGGCTCAAAACCCCACACCCAATACAAACACAAGGACACAATGGTGCTCATTACAAAAGACTACTTCACACAATTCCTCACATTGTCTAATCCTCCAAAATATAAATACCAACAAAACCCTACTAACTGAGCTCATTGCGTCCTCCCAAGTGGAAGATATCGAACAATTTCCTTTGGACAATCCCACGGAAGTGGATCCTCACTGATTCTAATGAACCATGAATATTCAAACTCATCCACCCAACCCCTCTTCACTCATAACTGCCAAATAAAAAACTCCTTGGATTTATTGATTATGCATAATGAAAGCTAGAATAATTTGGTGTCTCAAGACCTTGTCAACCACCTTAATCTGGTTACTACTCCACATCTGCAACCTTATCAAATCGGATGGGTCTAGAAGGATGGCCCTTGCCTCTTAGTTTCAAAGCACTGTCTAGTCACTTTTTCGATAGGTCAATTCAAATATACTATCCTCTGTGATGTGTCTGCCTTGGATTGTTCGGATTTTCTACTAGGTATCCCATACAAAACCCAAAGAAATTCTATCTATATGGCCAAATTCCGCGAGTACAAACTTACCAAAAAAGGCCACACTTATATCTTAACCATAACACCACCCAAACCCCTTGATACCAAAGAACAAATCCCGCATGTACATTTAAACCAATGTGCCTCTCTCTATTTGGTGCGCCCAATAACACCAAACAATACCACTCACCCTGTTCTTGAAACAATGACTCCCCTCCTCCAAGCGTTTTCAGAGGTATTTCAACCTCTGGAGGGACTCCCCCCCTCCCGACACATTTTCCATTCCATTCATCTCATCCATCGATATGATTTACCTAACACCCCTACTTACTAGTTGGCCCCAATAGAAACACAGGAAATGGAAAGACAATTGACCAACCTTATCAACTCTTTCCATATCCAACCATCATCTTCTCCCTGTGCTTCTGCCACATTTTTCATCCCCAAAAGAGATACTTCATAAATGTGCCTTGTCACTGATTACCGAGCCTTGAACAAATCCACAATAAAAAACTATTACCCCCTACCTCAGATTGAGGAGATACTCGAAACCCTCCAAGGAGATAAGTGGTTTACTAAATTGGATTTGACAACCGACTACCATCAGGTTCAAATGAACCGAGATGATGTTTGGAAAACAACGTTCAAGACCAAATTTGGTCTTTTTGAGTGGAAAGTGACGCCTTTCGGCCTCACCAATGCCCCTGCCACTTTCATGAGGCTCATCAATGACATATTCAAGGAAAATTTAGGTCGATTTGTGGTCATATACTTAGATGACATCCTCATCTTCAGCCGAACATGGGACACTCACATGCAACATGTCCGACAAGTTCTCCAAATTCTCTGAGAACACAAGTCAAAGTGAAGAAGTCATATTTTGGTCAAACTTCAGTTCCCTATCTCGGCTTTGTGGTCATCTCAAAGGGTGTTCAACCAGATCCAACCCGCATCCAAGCATTGAAGCAATGGACCCTACCTTCTTCAGCTAGGGAGCTCAAAATATTTCTTAGTGGCATCAATTTCTATCGTAAGTTCATTCCCTCTTTTTTAGATCTTGCTCGTCCTTTGCATCAGCTCTAAAATAGTTCTTCTACATTTATCTAGACTAAAGAAAAAACTAGTCACTTTTCTCAGCTCAAAGACGCCCTCTGCTCTTCCCCTGTCTTACACTTGCCGAACCTCTCCCAAACCTTTGATTTTGAGTCTGATGCCTCACAATATGCTATTGGTGCCATAATTAAACAAGCATGACACCCCATTTCTTACCACTATGAAACCTTGTCTGAGGAAAAGAAAAATTATATCACCTATGACAAGGAATTTTATAGTGTGGTTCAAAATCTCAAGCAATGGGCGAATTATTTGTTGGGTAAATAAACAATTATGCATACAGACCACCACCCTTTGATTTTCATCAACTCTGAATTGAAGATTCAGGAACAAAGTCACCTTAAATGGGCCTCCTATATTCAACAATTTCACTTAGTCATCGGATATAAGAAAGGAACTTCTAATTAGATGGTTGATTTTCTAAAACGGCCTCCCACTCCAGTTCTTTCAATTATAGAAGTTCGTTACTCTACTTATGACACATGGAAGGATCAATATGCTACTTACCCTGACTTTCAAGAGATTTGGGGGGCTTTGCAAACTCCCACAGTGATCAATCAGACGCCCTTCCTAGACTACACTCTTCGGGATGGGTGGATCTATAAGTTGAATTTGTTATGTGTTCCACACTCAGAGGACCGCATGTTTCTCATCAGGGAGGCACATGCTTCATCCTATTGGGATCACTTCAGTACACAAAGACCATCCAACATCTACAATTCCATTTCCATTGGCCTTTGAGGCAGCCTCAAGTTGAAAATTTTATCAGAGCCTATGCATTATGCTCACAATCCAATCCATCCAATCAGAAGCATGGGTTATATCAGCCACTGCCTCAGATTTCTTCTTGGCCTTGGGACTCAATCTCAATGGACTTCCTCAGTGGACTTCCAACAACCCAAAAGCAACATGATGTAATCTAGGTAGTGGTATGTCGCTTCAAGAAAATGGCACTTTTTATCCCATGCAAAAAGACTACTACAACAACGCAAACAACAGAACTCTACTTCCAACATGTCTGGCCCCATTTTGGCCTCCCAGATGCTATCATCTCAGACAAAGATTCTTGCTTCTTGAGCACTTTTTGGAAGACTATATGGGCACTATTGGGGTGTCACATCCAGTTTTCTACTGCATTCCAGCCTCAAACGGATGGCCAAACAGAGGTTTTCAACAGAGTCTTTGTTCATGCTCTAATAACTCACTTTGGGCGCAACAAACAATGGGACAATTACTTTCACACTCTATATCATAGCTACAACAAGGCAACACATTATTCTATAGGATTTTCACCTTTTGAAGTCTACTTGGGCTTCCAACCAGTATCTCTAATTGAGATCCCACTCACTTGGGCTCCTTAAGGTACCTTCCATCAACAACAGGAACAACTCTTAGCACAACGGTTTTTCCAACAAATTGCACAACGCCACACTTCAGTAACATCAACACTTAAAGAAGCTTAAGAGCATGCCAATCAACGTCATGACAAACAAAGGACCTTCATGTCCTTTCAACCCGGGGATTAATCCTGGTTACACTTGGATAAGAAGCGCCTCAAAGGCCACCATCACAAGCTTCT
>ML809128.1:131133-143884 GCA_009831015.1 Picea engelmannii | reverse complement strand
GGGCATGCTATACAAGTGAGATCTCCTGGAAAGGACAAAAATCGACAAGTTGTGAGGAAGTTACCGTAAATTCCACTTGGCACATCCAATTTTGATCAGACCTATGGCATTGCATAGAAGAAATATCAGAGAACTACCTAAAATAAAGTTTCATACCTAGACGGGCTGAAACTTGGGAGATAGAACATAATAAATATTGTCTAGCAGAACTGCCTCAAAATCAAGATTCAAAAGTGATACTTGGCCAACATGCCACCGAAAAAGGGACCTTCTACACCAAATAACTGTTACCCTTGATTTTGGTCGTCATGATGATGTATTGATGATGGTGTACTTAGGCTCTTTATAAGAACTTTCTCAGGAGAAAGTTATTATGAAGATCCTGAGTACACCATCATCAATACATCATCATGACAACCAAAATCATGGGTAAGAGAATGCCCCCCCAAAGTATGAGGTTGGAACCAGTGACAACCGAAAGACTTTGTAAGTTGCATGTGTGTGTTGGAAACCAGGAGCACACCTAATCGAAAACCTGCGGACAACCAAGCATCTGCAAAATATCATATATACCAATTCTGAGGTAGGCATTCCCATACTCAGATCATAGACTGATGACATTATAGACATGGGTCATGGCCACCAATCATACACTGTGGATCCATGCCATCAAAATATAGCATAGACACTAAGAATACACTGTGGATCTATGCAAAAATATTCAAATTAATACGACATAGCCACGAGGCATACACAGTGGATCTATGTGTTGCAGATTATATATACTCCATCGCAACTTGGACAAAAGAGATGATATCCAGGGTCTTCAATTTCGTCGCCCAAAGTACGAATCTAACCATGTGATTACATGTGTTGAAGTCAAACATGGCAGAAACCACTTGATTACCATTCATTGATGAAACCGTTAACAAGTGCGAGGGAAATCACCATTGATGTCAATGACTACCAAGGTACTTTAGTACAATCCATTGAGTGTGAATGAATGAGTTGAATTCAAACATTCGATGGAATCTTTCGATCAGGGGTCAATGATGTAAACCCACTGTTGAAAGCGAGGAAACCTACCATTGATGCATGTAAGCTCCAAGGTACCAAAGAATTTCTAAGTCTTGATTCCGGATAATGAGCTGAAGTCGATGGAACAAAACTCGTCACAAGAGGGCTTTGATGTATCCCCAATCAATGACACTAAATGAGTAACAAACTTTGAAGGTGAAACAAAGTATGATGCAAATTGAACTGGACACAGGGAAGGATGACACAAAGAGAATGGACAATTGCAGATGACCGACTCAATATAGGTTTCAAATTGAATTCTCTTGAACATATGAACGACATGACCAATGATTTGGCAACATTGACTCAAAGACGACACAGGGAATGACCTTGTAGCAAATCGAATGAGAGACAAATGTATTTCCCAAAATGACTTCAAATGATGAATAGGGCGTGTCATGTTCAAGAGTGACGCTTATTGCTAATCAATACAAAGATGATAACATATCCCTTTCCCAAATCCCCCCCCACCATTTCTGGCGAGTACCTCTTTATTTTTACGCAAGCTTGAGGAGGATAACATATGCTTGTTGATATAAGCTTATCCTTCGGATAATTCCTTCGGAGTATGTTTAACGAACCCTAAGAAGGAGTGGTTTGGTCCCATTGCAGGTCTGTCGATGTTTGTTTAAAGAGTCCAAAGATAGAAAACTCGAAGGTTTTTCATGATTATAGAGTTTGGAAAAACAATTAAAAGAGAACTCTCTCAGTTCATTTTTCATAAAATAGTCTAGATGAGACCGAAAAAGAGATAAATTGACGCTCACTAGACGCTTACTTCAAAATACTTTATCGAGCGTGAAAATAGCAAGGTCGCTCGGTTATCTTTTCATGTTTAGAGAGTCTGAAAAGAGCTTAAAGAGGACTCCAGGGGGGTTCCTTTTTCGTATAACCTTGTTGAGCCCGAAAAAGTGATAAAAGTATGCTCAATCGTGTTCTCATGTATTTTCGAGCACAAGAACAGACAAAGACCATGCTCAAGGTTTTATACAAAGACCATAAAAAACAATCAAAACACGCAATGAAAAAGAAAAACATGTCTGTATCCCTGTATTTGACCATCGAAATCATTACGCCTACAAAAGTTACACTCAAAATGACATTAGGGATTAGGGTTTAATAGATAAATAATCATAAAAAATCAAATGACATAGTAAAAGTAAATAAAAAGGAGTAAATGTTCTTTTTACCACATCATTTTTACCTTTCCACTATTTGAGCTCAAAACCCCCTCTTTTACCCTCAAAGTTCGGCATCATATTGTGGGAGCTACGAGATTCCATTCAGCGAGCCGTCAACAACAGTAAGGTAGGCTCTTTGTCCTTAACATGTTCGTGGTTTAATTTTTCAATTTCATTGGTTAAATTTCATTTTTGGGTTGATTTTGCAAGCCCTACTTGCACGCTTCCATTCTAACAGGCATGCTACACGAGACTTGCGAGAATGGGGCATTCTCGTAGGTGAGCCTAAGGTAGCCTACGAGGTTCTCACACTGTGCACACAGGACACCTGCGAGAACCGCAAAGCTCAAAATTTTTAAAAAAATTTACCCAATGAACAAGAACCAAATCATGAAAAAAAGTTGCTAATCTTCTTGTTGTGCCTTTTATATAGATAATTAGCCATCAAAATGGTGCTTGAATGGCGTGAAAGGGAGCACGAAGAATACAATGAAATTGTTGGAAATCATCCACCTACTATTGGTGCTTTGAGAAACTGTGGAATCCTGAAGTACTTTCGTATCCCGGGTATGAGGGCCCAAGTCAGGTTGTTAGAGTACCTGGTGCGTATGTGGGACTCTGATCAACAAGTATTTCATGTGGGGGTTCACACGCTATCCTTAGACATTGAGGACATTCACTTTTTGACTGGATTGTCCCGGCAGGGGTCCTATGTGAGCCTGACTGGTGGCAGAGGTGGTGGGCTGCCCATGAGAGAGTACTGCCATTTATATTGCGTTCCCGAGGCAGAGAGAAAGAAGGGAAAAGTAGCTATTTGGGGGGTACGATATTTGACCCTCCATACTATCCTATTCACCATAGCTCGGATGGCTGGGAGTTCTGATCCTCACATGGCATTACAGAGTTTCTTCCGGTATGCCATCGAGTGTACTAAACCTCGGGTGTTCAACTGGGCATATGTTGTGCTTCGTAGTATAAAAAAGCAATTGACCAAATGCAGACAAGGCGACCTGAAGAAATTCGGGTACGGATCTTTGTTAGTGTCCTTATTCCTTGAGAGGGTTCCCTTACTGAGACTGCAGGTTGAGTGGAATTTACCGGCTCCCAGGGATCCAAGGATGTTGAGATGGTGTTAGCTCATGGCTCGACACGTAGCAGGACCGATCATTAAGTATGATGATACCTTCTTTGACTGGCTTCAACCACAGATGTTGATGGTTGATGACTATGCTTATGTCGGGTTGGATTTCCAAGGAGATCTAGATTTAGTACTGCCAGAGGATGCTCAGTGGGGGGACCTTGGTAAGAAGTATAGACATTTTTATTTTTAAATGTTTTTGTGAATTTTTATCATATTCAAATGTTTTTGTTTTATATGGTTGTCCAAATACTAATACAAAATCGTTTGTTGATGTCACAGATGTTGGACCTTACAGACCTCCTGGTACTTCTCCCATTCAACGGTGAGGAGAGGTAGCGGCAGTGCCACAATATGCTGAGGATTATCAAGTGGTGGAACAAAATCTTGAAGGCTTGACCGCAAATATTCCAGACATGGCTCTGGAAGAGGTTCCACGACATGATCAACGTCATACTGTAGGAGTGTCAGGGTCCATGAGTTGACTGCTCCGTAGGGTTTCTCGGGCAGTCATGTGTTACCATGAACGTCATCCATGACATCACTTTGTAGAAGCTATGAGCTTCATATTTTGACATTTTGGTCTTCGGACAAACTTTTTGTAAAAAACTCTTTTGATCGTTATATATACAGACGAATTCTACCGATTTACCTTATATTGTGTGAATATTGATGTGATTGATTTATAAATGATTCAAATGTCTGTCCAATACATAATTAGCCAATGCATCTGTTAATGTATTTAGACATCTAGGAATATGTTGATATTCAATGTGATCAAAATAACGTTCCAAGAGGCGAATTCGCAAAAACACCCGTAACAAAGTAGGACTTCGAATAGAGTAGACATTACTTAAATCTAGTACTACAATATGCGAATCAAGTCGCACAACCAAATGACGAATTCCGAGCGAGATAGCATCAACCAATAATTCAATAACGACGCTATACTCTGCAATGTTGTTGGTCGCACGGCCGAGACACACATCTCGTAAGGAGACAATTTTGTTTGTAGGGGCATAAATTATCCACGCAACGGAAGCAAGGTTCTGAGTACTACGGCTAGCGCCATTAGGGAAGCCAATATAGAGTAGCGAAGACTCTAACATCTGGAAATCAAGCACAACGTCACATAAGGGTAGAGACTAGATAACGACAAAAGCAAGCTATAGTAACACACAAGAAGTATGATACAATAAAAATACAAGTACAAGTGCACAGATGATTTTATGCATAGTACTTCTTCAAGTACAACCCATTCCTGGGCTCACTCCAAGGGATACCATTGTAATCTACCAACTCATAAGCTCCTTTTTCCAAAACTCATCAAACGATATAAGGACCTCGCCACATGGCTTCGAATTTCCTAGCTCCTAACATATATCGATCTTGTTCATAGAGGAGAACTAGATCACCTTTGGAGAAAACGTGAGGCTTGACATGCTTGTCGTATTGGGCCTTGATACGTTTTTTCATATCTTCGATAACTAGAGTGGCATCGCATCGAGTTTCGTCCAATCACATCAGATACAATAGATGTTCTTCCTCAGCAGAGGTGTTGGGTAGGAGTTCAACAGCTAGTTTTAAAGAGGGTATCTCACATTCGATAGGGAGAATGGCTTCCACACCATAGACTAACCGAAAAGGTGTAAACCTAGTAGCGGACTTGACAGATGTCCAGTAAGCCCACAATGCCGAAAACAACATTGTGTTCCAACTTGTTTTATGAATCCCTATCATTCGTCGGAGCATAGTTATGGGAACTTTGTTAATTGCTTCAACTTGTCTGTTGGCTTGTGGATAATAGGGCGTTGAGTTATCATGGCGAAGACCCAACTTTTCAGTAAGTTCAGACATCATATAATTCCTCAAGTGGCTACCATGATCAGTGATGATAGCTTGGGGAACACCAAAACGAGCTATGATGTGATTAAAAATAAATAATGCTTCGGTCTTTCCAGTGTTGTCGAATGTCAGCATCGCCTCGACCCATTTCGTAAAGTAATCAACGGCTACAATGATGTAACCATGCCCCCCGGCCGAGTGAGGGTGACATGTCAAGAAATTGATGCCCCATTTCGCAAAGGGACCAAATGGGACCACATGGTGAAGAGGAGCAGGATGTGACCGAATATTCTGATTATAGGTCTGGCAGGCATGGAATTTCTGAACGAAAATAATGCAGTCGTTAAACAAAGAAGGCCAAAAATACCCTACACATAAGATCTTCTAGGTAGTAGCATACGCAGACATATGACCACCACATGCTCCAATATGGACATTTTCGATGATTTCAGGTTTAATGGATATGTGAATGGGAATCATAGGCGAGATATTGCTTAAGTTCCCTTCAAAAAACACATCGTGTGTAGACTCAGGAACGGTCGAGATGACAACAACGATCGATGGAGTCGAAATCTGTTGGTAGTTCTCGAGATTTTGTTTCTCCAGAAAGAGGATGGAACGATGATGTCCATCATCCCAAGGGGTGTCCTCCATGACGGACATGATCATCTCGTCAGTGGGAAAAATAACATGAAAAGGATCAGGAGACAACTCATCAAGAGAGGGGGTAGAAGGTGTTTTCGATTGAATGGCCTGATAGGCGAATTCAACTGGACTTAACGACATCTCGTCGCCGAAATGGAGATGATCTCCAGGGTCAGGTACTATCCAAGGGTCGTGAGACGTAGGAAGTTCGTTGGACAAGGTGGAGATCATGTTGATGGAAGCAACCGAAGAGCGTGGAACATCGGGTGGTGGAATGGGGAAAGTACCCATTAACAAAGAGTCCTGGAGAAGGCCTACACCGACGTTCTGATAACCCAACAGGTTTTTAGCAATAAATGGTACGTTTCCAGTATGAGTATCAAAATTAAAGAAGGCAAGTTGGTTGATGATAACAACCTTTCCTTGATGAGGGAAATGTACTACACGGAAAAGGGTCGACACAACGACGCACATGGAATTGATCCGGCTGCGGCCAAGCAGAAGATTATAATCAAGGGGAGTGTCAAAGACTTCCACTTCAACTTGGACTGTTTTTCCTTCTAACGTGATGGTTAACGAAGGAAGGACATCGTAGGGCTTAAAACCAGAGCCATTGAAGGCTTTAAGAGTTTTCTGGGATTCATTCAAAGAAGGAGATCCAATGGATTTCCAGCAAGCAAGAGACATGACACACGTCGAGGCACCCTCGTCGATAACGGTTTGACAAATGTTCTTTTCAGAGACAACAACTTGTATCTGGAACGCAAGTTGAGGGGTTAACCTTGGAATGTGATCTTCCAAGTCAAATATTATTAAATTCGTGTCCGTCGGGTCAATTCCACAGATATCTTTTAGCAGTGCCTTTCATTGTGCAGGACAAGTTTGAAGGACTTCAAGGGCTGGCATCGCAGAAGGTTTTGTGCCAGATCTTCAACAATGTTGTAGTTTTGGGCCGCACGAACATGAGGATTGAAAGCCAATTTCCGAACGATGCCCTTTGGGGGGGGTCGCAGAACTGTGTCGAGGCTCGATCGTTCGAGATGAAGAGGACCATTGGTAGGTGGAGTCATGGGAGAGGGTTGTACCAAGGAAGGGGGTAAATCATCAACCTTCTCCTTATAGGGAGAATAATCTTTGGCTTGAGTAGTGAGTGCAACGTTGTTCTTCTTAGAATCACCAGTACACATCAAAACATATGATGTGGTAGAAGATGAGGGTTGTTCATGGATGACCAACTGAGCCTGTTGTTGAGATGGGAAGGGTTGGGACAAGACAATCGGTGCAGGTGGTTTTGGAGCTCCCTGAAGGAACTTAGTGACCTTGACACATCGTGGACAATCCTTTGTGTAGTGATCATCACCACAGATAAGGCAAGGGTATCGTGGTTTGCGCTTATCTCGATCGTCAACAGGGGTAGTTTTAGTTTGCTCTGCTTGAGAATTATTTTTGCCTTCCTTATTCTTACCTCTCCCCTTTTTAGATTTATTTTTACTAGCTGGGGTAGATTGGACGACATTTACCTTAGAAGTCTTGCTAGTGGGAGTGGAAGGAGACGGAGCATTTTGAACATTAGAAGAAGCAGAGTTAGGGTTTGTGCTTGAAGCGGAATGTGATTGGGCTTAGGCAGTACCAATCACATCGTCAGCTGCATGCGAGGAAACTGGAGTAGTTGAAGTGCTGGAAGTATTAGGATGAGGAAAGTCAGGTAGTAAATCGTAAAGGGTTCCCATTTGTGAATAAACGAGGTCAAGATATTGAGCACGAATTATAGCCTGCTCTTTCGTGACTATGCCACCCATGGCAATGTCCTTACCGATTTCGTTCACAAATGATTTTGTAAACCATTCTGCAAGTAACTGATCGGGGAGCTCAAGTTTAATGAGACGTCATCTCCTTCACCACTCATGGATGTGATCAGATATATGAGTGCCTTTAGTCTATTTGAAGGAAGTCAAAATCTCGGTCCCCGTATCATAATGGATTGGTAACTGGTAATGCGTAAGGAAAGCCATAGATAAGGTGTTGAAGTCAGAGAAGAAACCTCGTGGCAGTTCGATATACCACTTCGCAGCAGAACCGGTAAGGGTTCATTGAAAAAGATGTAAACGAATAGAGTCATCCATCAACGAGTTGGATGAACACCATAGGTGAAAAGTCATAATGTGATTGTTTGGGTCCTCTCCCACTTTGCCGTCGAATTTAGGAATGTCTGATGGAAGCTTGGCTAGTATAACAGGCCATTGGGGAGAGTGACTAATAGGATTGTTTAAAATCCTTGACAAATCCAGAAGATCCAAAGTGGCGAGAAAGGGTAACTGTCGATTCACCTGCGGGTACTGGTGGCTTTGGGGAGGAAGCCCTGTCGACAAACCAGTAGGACCATAAGCAGTCTGCATATAATGTGAAGATCCAGACATTTTCAGTGGTGGTTGGACAGGATAGTAGCTCAGCGGATTATACCCTGGAACAGGGGCTTGAGTTTGAGCATTCACCCCCCAAATGGGATTGAACAAACCTGGATATGGGTGGCTTGTGCTAGGGGGTGTTACGGACATAGCTGGAAACTGATGCCCCCCAGTCGATAGAGGAGGATTCTGGATCAACTAATTCCAATACTGGGCCAAGGATGGAGGTACGTTTTTCCCATAAGGTGGGGTTGGTCCTCCCATCGAAGGTGGTGTGACAATTGGAAGTTTCCAACTGAGAGGGGGTTGAGTTATACTACCTTGATGAGATTGTCCACCAACTGGAAACTGATAAGTTGGAGTGAATGACGGAATAGCGCCACTAGGAGTAGGATTGCTAGTAGAAGACGAAGAAGGTCCTCCAAAAGGAAATTGAGGGAGTGTTGGAAAAAAACCAAGAAGAAAGTGCCAAGAAGAATAAGGACCACTAGGAGAGCCGGATGGAGTTTGTACAGGAGTAGGAATATAAGCATTCAACGCACGGTATCCAGGTGGTAGTGTCGGATTGACATTGGGAATTCGCGGTGTGTTGATGGGAGCAAGACTAACCGCAGTAAACCCGGTTGGAACACTCAAAGTAGTTGTGAGATGGGCCATTTCGGTAGGGACGGTAAAATGATAAGCGGTAGTCACTGGTAAGGTCTTTGTACCAGAGATTTCAGAAATCACAGGTGGGTTGATCTCGGAAATCACAGGTGAACCTGGACCAAAAAGGTCCCGTTGAAAAACGCCCATAGACCAAAAAGGATCTTGGTCCCCAGGTCCAGACGGAGATCTTGAATACACAACAATTAAGTCTCTGGAAGAGTTTTCTCGCATAAAACGTCTCTCAGAATCGGGGTGAAGTCAAAAATCCTCTCGAGTATTTGTAATTCGAAAATGTTCTAGAGAGTCAGTGCGTTCCACTTGTGGTGTGGTGATGTCTGTGACTTCACTCTATCGAGGAGAGCCCTCAGGTGTACTGGTAGGCAAGGGTTGAGAACCTTCTAGATGCTCTGGAGATAAACCCTTCATTCTATGTGAATGATGTGGAGGAGCTATTGTAAATGAGTGAAAAACTTCGCAAAGAAAAACCTATGGTCAACTTCGAGAAACAAACAACACGCGCTAGTAAACAAAATCTAGGGAGCAACACCAAGCAAACAAGACCTTCTAATTTCGAAGCCACTAGTTGGTGATGAAATCCAACGTCACAACAATGAGACAAGAAGGGGCTGGTCTAGGGTGGAAAATTTACGCTGACGACCTACTTAACGGAATTACACCCTGGTGCAAGCTCCCACACATAATCGTGGGTATACCCTCCAAGGAGCCCGAGTGAGTTTGGTCAACATCAATTCCAGGTATCGTGAAGACTTTCCAATTCACAGTCACCTTGGGTAAGACCCTAGAAAGATAGGCCACTAAGGTCACCACCAACAACAATAAATCCTAGGGGAACAGTCGACAGTCCAATCCACATGCAAGGGCAGGGTATCTAGCCCAAAATCAACTCAAAAGGCTTCCACTCATCATTGTGGGTATACCTCTGAGTGATCCCTATAATATGTGCAATCTCTACACTGATATCAACAAAGCAGGGTGAGTAACTCTATCAATATCAATGCGACCTCGTGCTTGACCCTTGTGTGAGAAGGGCTTCCCAGGACAAGATGTTGCAAATGGAATTTAACACTCCCTAACACAAGATGCTATTGTGTGTTTTGTGCTTTTGGAGAGTGTATCTCTCTTCCTACTCCAAAGCGCTAGCCTAGCTAAATGTTGGTGTAAAAGAGCCCTAGAAAAGAGTTACTAGTTAAATTTTATGATTGCGCAGTGTTATTAAGAGTTGTTGTTTACTCAAAGGTAACGTAAATGAAACTTATGTTGTATGAATCTAACCCAATAATGCATGGATGAGAATGAAATAGATCACTTTACATTCAATGAATCCTATGTATCGGAGAGAGAGAAATTTTTCCAGATAAACCTTGAACTACAATACAATTTCCTTTAAAATGCAAATGCAACAAATCACGCATCAATAACCAGTCTCTATTGCTTCTTTTTCAACAATTTCAACAAGTGATTTTCAATGTTTTTCGAAAACGAAAATGATTTTTTGAAAGAAAAACTTGTGTTCACTTTTCAAAAAGGACCCACACTATGATAGTGAGAGTACTGAAAATAAAAAACCAATGAACAAGCAATGATAAAAACCAAATCCACTCTTTCAATGAAAACAAAAAGAACAAGCAAACCAATATGGTCTTTTCAATCGCATAAGAGAAAAATGATCTTTCAAACAATAAGAAAATGATAAAGACCAAGAAAACTCAACTTTCAACCGATCACTGGTTCTTAACTAATCAAACACACTCAGATTCCGAAATCAGAGAATATGGTTTTGCCAAGAAAAGTCAAGAAACGAAAGTCAAGACAAAAGTGACAAGAAGAGCCTTGAAATCATAAGAATGTTCATGCACGCAAACGAAGACAAGAAAGACATCAATCAATGGTCCAAGAAACTCTTATTAGGCACCTAAACAGATCTGGGCAGTTGAAGAGGCCAAAACAATAATCCAAAAATTTGAAAAAATGAGTTCGTAGGCTGGCAATACTACACAGTGCGAGAATCATTGATTCTCGCAGGTGACCCTTGAGCAGGGTGCGAGAACCTCGCACTGAACCTAAAGGAAATATGCGAACTCTATGGATTCTCGCAAGCTATAGTGAAGTGCAGTCCGAGAATGTATGAACATAGTCAAATTTTTGGAAAATGAAAGAAAATTTGAAAAGGCCTCTGGACATAGGGGGTCTATCAGGATATCCTAAAGACTCAGAGATTGATAGGAAAGGAGAAAAGTAAAACAAGAGAAAATGGCCACAGAAAAACACCAAAAGCCACAAAGAAAATGGGATGGGTGTATGCTTATTTTCTATGCTATATTTTGACGGCATGGATCCACAGTGTATGATTGGTGGCCATGACCTATGTCTATAATGTCATCAGTCTATGATCTGAGTATGGTAATGCCTACCTCAGAATTGGTATATATGATATTCTGCAGATACTTGGTTGTTCGCAAGTTTCTGATTAGGTGTGCTCCTGGTTTCCAACACACACATGCAGCTTACAAATTCTTTTGGCTGTCACTAGTTCCAACCTCATACTTTGGGGGGAATTCTATTACCCATGATTTTGGTCATTATGATGATGTATTGATGATGGTGTACTCAGGCTCTTCATAATAACTTTCTCCTGAGAAAAGTTACTTTCATCTCTTCCCAGAAAACTCATTTTTGAAGAAGGTTCACAGGCTGCTAATGCATTTGGGTGCGAGAATGACCCATTCTCGTAGGCTTCTTTAATCCAGGGTGAAAACTTCTCGCACTGTGTTGAATAGCTAGGGTGTGAACTCTTCCTAAATCATGGAAAAAGATGAATTCTCGATGCTTCTAGAAGGGAATCTTCTAGAAGAATGGGTTGGCATTCAAATGGTTATATTTGTACTGGATTTCCTGATATTTTGGGATCATTCTTATCCAAGAAACTAATTCATTCTCTCCTATATATTGAGTGAATTCTCATGGAAAAGGTTAAGAAAGATTCATTGGAGAATTGGTGAAAGAATTGTGTGAAGGACTTAGCTAAATAGTAGCTTGGAGAATCTAGCAAGTCTATCAAGAGGATTTGATCTTCTTCATACAAGGATTGAGCAAGTGTGTGTGTTGGAGACAAGAGCCATCGAAAGAAATCTTGTGAAATCAAGGCTTAGGTTGTAATCTTTACTTTCAATTGATATAATACAGTGGCATGCTCCTTTCCCATAAAGCTATTTCCAATTTATTGTGTAATTCCTTGATCATACACATAGGTTGACTGTTGAATATATTGTGCTATCTTCACTTTGGTTCGTTTGTGTTGTCTTGGTCTTGACCTCACGAGAGTGTCGGAGCGAAGCGGGAGCAACAGAGACCCTAGGAAGCGATATAAAGGTATGTTACTTGTTCCTTCCTACTAGTTGATTCAATGGTCAAAACTTAGGGAAAGAGTCATGTCCTATCCTGTTTTGTTCTAGATCCAGGTGGATCTAGGGAGATCTGTTAGTGTCCGCACCTACCAATTAGTCCGATAAAAATAACCCTCCAGAAAATCCTAATTGGACTCTTGGTGAAGGTGAAGAAATGTGTAGGGACATAAATGAACTACAAAAGAAGATGGATTCAATGGAAGCTAATTTTATGGATTCAATATAATCTAAGTTGGATACTAATATGGATGGCTTAAAAGGGGATATCATGGAAGTATTGAAAAATTTCGTAACAGAGAAGACACCTGAAAGTGAAAATGCATCCCATGAAATTCATGATGAGGACACAAGGAAGGTGAATCAAGAATGGAGAAACTCCAACTTTGG